>JADDOH010016684.1:0-13656 GCA_016648135.1 Agrypnia vestita
AGTCCTGGCAGTAAATATATTTTTTGATAGATAGTTTTTTTTTTGCTAGTAATTAAAAAAATGAATATTCTGAATATATAAAATAACTGTTCTAAAAAAGGTGTTAAAATTGAAATAATTTTCATGCGTTTTGTTCGAGTGTTTATTATTCGGATACACATATACAATCATATACACATTAAAAGAATATTGCTTCAAACTCTAGTCAAAAATAGATATCCAAAAGCGACACTTAAATTATACTGGTTCATGGGGATGACAAATTTGGACCACAGATGGCGTTAGCAGTCACACGTGGAACGAGTTGTATACATAACAAAAATACAAGTTTCAAAATTGATATATGTGGTGGTCAACCATGGGTGTAATTGGGAATGTTGTGTAAAGTGATCACTTAAGCTAACCATATTATGATAGGTTGCAAGCCCTATAAACACCCAAAGACTTCCAACCTACTTACCCATATAAATAGCTTCGTCTCCGTGTGATATTACAATACATATCTTGACTAAAAATGTTAACACTAAGGCCGGCGCCGTACTGCGCGGATCTTCCGCTGAGTCTTTTCCTTCGGGTCAAATCAAATGGGCCGACCGATCATCCACGTTGTGTGTTTGATAAGGGCGTATTTGGAAAGAAATGTAGCGGCGTTTCGCGACGGAAAAGACCGCGTAATGTGGCGCCGGCCTAAATGATAAAATAATTATAATAAGTCTTTGCGAATAATCGCGTGCAGTTTGCAGTGCTTCAATTCCATTGCATCGTTTGTGAAGTAAGCACACGCGAATAACCTATATTTACTTCATCTCGTGGTTTGGATGGAAGAATGTAATACATAAATAACATTTCGTGCGCTCAATGCACATCGTTGTGGCGGCCACACAGCACACAGCGGCGGATATTACGGATCTTGAAATGCGAGCATCTCGGAAATGTCGACAGATTTTTATTAACCCCATATTGCGTCACGGCATCTGAGAAACCACAGCATTCTGTATTTTTAATACTAAACATACAGCTCCAAGGCGGCGCTTCCCTTCCACAATATTAAAAGTAATGTACAATTTAGATGAAATTAAAAAAAATACCTATATAGAATTAGCAAGAAAACACTGTTAATATAATTTGGTTAATAGACCTCTTTCCGTTTAAGAAAGACAATCGAATTAGTATGTGAAAACCGTGCGTACGAGGCACATTGTTTCGTTGTGTTGGTGTTTACACCCGTAAACACAACAAAACACAACGAAACAATGTGTGACGCACGCACGGCTTACACATACTAATTCGATTGTCTTTCTTAAGTGAAAAGAGGTCTACCAATAATTTGTTTTGAACCGATGGTTGTTTATCAGGATACAACGTATATTAAAAATTAAAAATTGACGTACCTATAGACTTTAACAACGAATTTTCATTTTCTCCATGGCCGCAGGCACAGTGATATCAAAAAAAAAAAAATCGGCGGGAAAACAAATAAAAAACAAATTTGGAAAAAGTAATGTGGTTTCTTTAATATGACATCAATTTGAATTTGTAATTCCAAGTCAAATTCAAGGTATCGAACTTCAAACTAGCCAGTATTAGAAAATTTCAATAGGCAATTTCATAGGTAAGGATCTAATATAATTTAGGAAACTAAAATCAAACATAATAATTTCGTTGTTTGTCCGTTCGCCCATCTGTCTGTCCCCGTAACTTCGCGTCGTCCGTAACGTCCGTAATTTCGTTCGAATTCACGACTAAAAAAAGCAAATTAAACGGTCGGAGATAGGGCTTGAACCCCGGACCAACAAACTCGAAGGCGGCAACGATAGCGATGTTGCTATCGCCCAGCCTGCATTACCCACCAAAAATACAGTACACATAAAACTTAGCAAATGCGTAAACCATTTCATGTTCATAGTACAATTAACCGCAAACAAGGGATATATTTTTAAAAAATTAAAATATTTTGATAAAAGTAATTATTACTATTTCACGAGTGTCGGCTATAAATAAGTAAGTAAATACTTATTCTTTAGGAACCGGCATGTAAAACTACCGTCATTTTTGACGAGTTACAGCCATTAATATGTAATTGCCGCGCATGAGACAAGACCATAATTTTTCAGTTGCGGTCCGAAAAATTATGGTCTTGTCTTGTCTTGTCTTGTCTTAAATGCGCTCGTCAGGGCCGCTAACTCAAAGAGGGTCCTTTTTTGATACTCAGTTTTTGATTCCTATTCGGCACAATAATACAATTTTAAAATCAAATAGTTAAACATTTATGTGTATGTAGAAAGAACATTTGAATATAATCTTATAATTATAACTTTTACGGTGGTTACTACATTACTATGGATTTACCTTTAGGTACATATTAACCAAAATTAAAATGTTAAAATTTTTAAAAAATACGTAATTGCAAATTCGGTTACAGAACCTAGAAAAGAAAGGGAAAGCGTATTTTCAAGACAGACGGAAACTACCAGATTCTTGCAGCCAGTGCCGTAGGAAATTTTTTTTCATTCTCCCTAGGGACATATTTACTATCCGGATAAATTTATCGAAATTTTAATTTGTCGTCATATTTTCAAATTAAATTGAAGAAAACTCAATAATGTTATATATATACTTACGAGTATAACGCTACTTGAAATACTAATTATCTACTTAGTGTTGTTGATATTTACGTGTTAAAAGAAACGTAAGTATATTTTATACGAACCGTATTTTATACGACGCTGGGTAAGACTTCAGTGAAACGTCGAGATTTGCTTCTCAGTGAAACATACGGTTCGTATAAAATATCCGTTTTATTTAACGCATAAATATGTCCAACGACCATAATAATAACCTTAGCTCTTTAATAGTGTAGTGATGTCCCAGTAAAATTATCAACAGGTGCCAAGCAATAGGTAGACATCACAGAATTGTTTCTAAAAATTACAAGTTCTTACCTTCCTCAGTTCTTTGAAAAAGAAAATTCCCATGATTTGGCTGCTAACTGATCCACTAAAAGCAGTTATAATTTTCACTTTATCAAGATGTAGAATCTACGTTTATCCCGTTGTAAGTCTGTTGATCATTGAAATTGATGGTCTTGGATAACAATAGTCTTGTCTGATTTAAAATTCACTTTATTGTTTATTATTGATGTACAGTAAAATCTACCCACGGCTTCATCTTGCGCGGCATTTCGCGGTACTGGTCGCTGACTCAAAGGAAATATACAATATATTCAAAGTGTGAGATGTCATCCAAAAATAAGGCCTTTTCCAATAATATTCTGCATTATATGGACAAATGGTATAATGGATTATAAAAACAGTGGTAAAAGTTACATTAAAAAAGACACACACAGAAACAATATCTAAGCGAGTCAGTATGTTAACAGCAAACGTGAATTAAGTCGGAACTAGCAGGGCCACTGCCTATAGATGCCAGTGGTAGTTCTAGTGATAAAGAAAACAATTGTGGTACACAGATGTCTCATAGAGACGAAATTATATTTTTTATGGGAAAGTGGGTATGAAAGTCTTTGGGTGTTCATAGGACCTATCGTACGGCTGGCTTGTGATCACTTTACAATGTAACTAACATTCACATTTCCACCAATGATAGAATACCACATCTATCAATTTTTTTTGGAAGTTGTACCTATATATTTAAATTTTACGACCCGTTTCATATGTATGTTGTAATTATCATTAGCGCGACCGGGATCCAAAGCTTTTTCATGAAAAACTATTTAACTGTGTGTCTATTTAACAAACTAAAGGACAGACTAAAAAATGAAACAGTAAAAAGCAAAATAGAAAAATTTTTACTTTTTTCGCCTCACACATTATCATTCTCTTTTATATATCATAAATACTAAATACCTATGTTATTATATAATATTTTATTCGACTAATATGTTTATACTAATTTAAGATTTTTTTCGACTTGCAAAAAAATCACTTTAATACAAGTCGAATAAAATGATAAAAATCTTGCAAAAATTGAAAATAAATTTTTTATCATTTTATTAGAGTTAAATTGAAGCGACTGAATTTTTCATAATCGATATAAGTTACTGTAATGATAGTTCAACTTTTTGCCAAAAAGTAAAAATAATATTGAAAAAAAATGCAAACTTTGATATTGCATATCTACTGTTGGTCATGGTTGCTTGAACATTTTCGACTCATTATAAAGGCAGGAATTCACCTGTAAAGTTTTTTCTACTAGCTTTGAGACACTCTGTATACGAAGTTTATAAAAAAAAAGTCTTTTAATTCTCTTTGTAGGCATTTTGGTCCGTAATTTTTCTGACAGTATCCGTTTGATCCTCTGACAGTATTCATAACAATATGTTATGAAACTATGCTTGTCTTTCTTTAATTATTTGTATTTCTTCGTACTAGTTGATTCTGACTGAGCTTGATTAGTATAAGTACCTACCTAATATGTGGGGTATAAAAGCAAAGGCAGCAATATCAAAAAAAAAAATGCAGTCATGGAAGATTACTAATTTATAATGTACCTACTGAATTGGAGATTTTAAAGGATGCATTGTCTATAAATTTATAGGAAACGTGTTTTTGGAAGGGATAGATATATAAATTGGATATTGATTTATTTGAATGCAGCCACCGTTTATTAATTAAGTTTCTTTTTTGTTTTTAATTTTTTATTCTTTTCTAGTTGTATTATTCTAGACATGCCTATGTTTATTTCTATCACATATATTTGTTTTGTTGTTCTGTGACATTAAATAAGTATGTATGATGTATGAATTAATTTAAATACTTTTAATTAATATATATTATAATTATATATATATTTATATATATATATATATCTATATATATATATTATAGATTTTTTTTGGATATTGCTGTTTTTGTTCTTATACCCCACATCCGCACCAACACTTACCCGTTCCAAGAGAAACTACAAGTTTTTTTTTAACACTTTCGACATGTATCTGGTGGTATATCCGAGAAACACTCTCGATCGATAATAATTAAAAAGACTACATTCTTATGATCTGCTGTTTGCTTTTACCCTATTTACTGTTTTCATATTTTATATATATAACTATTTAAGATGTCTATTTACTCATTTTATATTCTGTTGCTTACTTCTGTACTATTTGCTTTTAAAATAAAAAATTTCTTACACTCTTATTCTACTGCATGCATACTCATCTATTATATATTAATGTATAATATATAATAGATTGTGTATTTGTGTGCTATGTTATTTATGAAAAAATTGTAGTGAATATCGTTAACTTTTCCTGTCTCGACTCAATCTTCTCTAGTGAGACAGGCATAGTCCAACCAAAATCTGTACAATTATATAGAAATAAATAAATTATAACGATCCCGGCTAATTTTACAGCCTTTCGACAGACATTTAATAATAGCCGAGCGTAAAAACTATTGGCGAACACCTCTCGGCTCTGGTTTTACTCGTACGCTCATATCTATACTCAAGATTAAATGTCAACAAGAAAGTTTATCGGCACGCCATTGGAATATCATTCTTGTGCTGACAGAGCTGACAGCGATCGCAGGGTTGCATTGAAATGCGGGAAACGAACGCAATAATCACGTATGGATTTTATTCAATCGAAATATACATCACTAGCACACATTTACCATCACTAGCAGGCGCCATAGGTCAGTAGGTACATTGAAGCATGAGTTATATTTAAATATATACAGGGTTATATTAAGACCACATTCTTATTGTGCAATTTTATCAGAACAAAGTTCTGTGAAGTTGCAATTTTATCAGAATAAATCTGTGAAATTTTTTAATCATTTTTATCAAATTTATTAATCAATCAATGTGTTCAAAAATAAAAAAATAAATAAAAACAGTGAATTCTGGCATCCCCTAGCGGCAGTTACACAAAGTAATTTGTGCCTACCGTACCAGAAAAAGTGGATTGCTCTAAAAATGGATAGTATAATGTTAATCAATATATTTAAAAAATTAGACTTACAGATAATTTCGATATATTCACGTGAGAGGCCGCTGTGACTGGATAACGCGCCTGCCCCAGATAGGAGGAGATCCGTGGTTCGAAACCCAGTAGCACCCAAATATTTTTTCATGGATTTGATTTTTCTGTATGTCTTTCCAATTGATTAATTAATTTGGTTTTAAATTTCACAGAACTTTGTTCTGAAAAAATTGCACCCTCACAATTAGAATGTGTTCTTGAATATAATATATGCGTCGTATCAAATGTGTCCAAAAATAAAAAAAAATTAATTAAACGGTTAATTCTGGCATCCTCTAGCGGCAGTAACACAAAGTAATTTGTGCCTACCGTACCAGAAAAAGTGGATAATAAATGTTAATCAATTAATAAATGAGACTTACAGATAAGGTCGATATATTCATGAAAATGTAAAGGTACAGATAGATACACATGATTATTAGTGACATGCCACTTAGTGGCATGCTCATAAATCAACCGGCGGTTGTATGGCTAGTGGCATGCTCGTTACTAGCAATGTGCGTACACACATGTCACTAATAAGCAAGGCCTAGAGAAGGTCGATACTGCACATGCTCACGTGCCACTAAATAAGCATGTGTATCTGTAGTTTGAGGCCGCTGTGATTGCATAACTCATCTGCCCCGGATAGGAGGAGATCCGTGATTCGAATCCCGGTAGCAGCCAAATATTTTTTCGTAGATTTGATTTTCCGTATGTCTTTCTAATTGATTCATAAATTTGGTTTAAAATGTACAGGGTTATTTAGAAAACATTAATAACCTCGCAGAACTATATTCGAATTTATGCTTCGTGTTCGATTATGAGTCGAATATGTTCAAGCAGCATGATTTAATATCAATTGTCTGTAACAGAATTCCTTTGCATACCTACCGCTAGTCTTGCCTCAGTTGACATGTTCTTTTTATAGATTAATGCATTCAATGTATACCTCTTTCCACTTAAGAAAGACAATCGAATTAGTAGATACGTGTAAGCTGTGCGTAAGGCGCATGTTGTTTCATTGTGTTGGTGTTTACGGGTATAAACACAACGAAAAAATGTCCCTCGTACGCACGACCTACACATACTAATTCGATTGTCTTTCTTAAATGGAAAGGGTATATATACCTTTCACCTTATTTCTCGCAATTAGCCTTCTCGCGATATTTTTCTTATTCAATTTTTCTCATTCATTCAATCCCTCTTCTATCGAACAAACTTCCCAAATACACAAACTCGTCAACTTGTTCCAAACTTAGTTTATCTACTAATATTTCATAAGTTTTTCTTTTTCACTCACTTTCCTCCTACTCATACATCATCACATAAACATAAAAAAACTCGAGAACTTTCGCATTTATTTGCATTTGTGTGATCGCCACTCACCGAGTTTTATAAAGGCTGATAATTTTGAACCATAAAGATATTGCCCATTCGATAGCATAGTAAATATCAAGGCTCTAACGTCATTGAACATTTTATCGACGAAAAATTAGCACCGCCGTAAATATTAAAAGTATGCCTGTTGAACAGGTTGAGTACCTACCTACTTAATAAAAACTTCAAAAATCACGTTTTCAAAAATCAAATAAAAAACTACGAAAAATAATAATCCCCCTTATTCTTAGGAAAACATCGTTATTATTCACAAAAGAAACGGACTTGTTGGTAGGTAGGTACACATAAAATTTCTATGAGAGATAAGACATGATGTGTCAAACGTCAAAATTGACGAAATGTAGAATCTAAATATAATAATTTCGCAGTCTGTCTATAGTCTATACCTAACTGTCTGGAATTCACGCCTAAAAAACGAAATTACACGGCTGGAGAAAGATTCGAACCTCGGACGTGCGGACGGCAATAGCCGACTAAACGAAATAGCCACCACCGCTTCGACGGTAGTGTGCCGTCATTAGGAAATGCAATTCCAATCCCGCGAGATCTCGAGGCATTTTACGAGATCAATCCCGAACCGAAAAATCGGACGAGATTATCAGAATTGATCAGCATTTTTTATGTTTTGTATGTTTAATTGTTTATGTCTATAGAGCTTTTAATAAGTACTTAAAACTTATGTTCATGTCACATTCAAATAATGAAAATAACTTTGAATAATATTTGCTGTATTTTATAAACCTAACATAGTAATAAAAACTACTACAATAGCCGGCAAACATCTTGAAATTTTACGGCGTAGTGGGGGGAAGTTTGCGCATGTACCATTCCACCAAAGAGACATTTTGCGCATTCCCCCACTATGCCAAAGAATTTCAAGAAGTTTGCCGGCAACTGTACTAGTTAGTTGTTTTTACTCTACTACATTGACTGATTGATGCTTGGAAAAACGCCTACAAAAACTTTAAAATGCTTTTAAAACGCCTTTTAACTTTTAAACTTTAAAAGGCTAGGGAATGCAATCCCGATTTGGGATTGCATTCCCTAGCCGTCATATATATCGTATGAAAACTTTGAATAAATATTTAAAAATAATCACATAAATTACACAAAATTTGAAAATGTAAATCATTAAGAGTAATTATTGTTTACATTAATGTAAAAAAAAAGTATTTATTGGATGTTTTCGAAGATATAAGCCAAAATGTATCAAAGTTACAACATTCATACGCTCAAGCGTATGAATGTTATCAATGTTGTGTCAATGAATGATGTCAACATCAGACGCGCAACATATACACAAAATCAGAAGTGTTGAATATTGGAAGTGTGCGTCTTCGCTGTGATGGCACTTGCTGGACATTGATTTGTTTATAAACGATTTTTTTCTATCGCGCGCACTCATTGGTCAAATGAAATTGCGCGCGCTTCCCCGGCGTCTTATTTTCTGTTACGTATTTCCGTCCTTTTTCATGAAATCACTGCCAAAGATTGCAGGAAAACGAGAGGAAAGATGTTACACATCAAAAAAATTATAAAAGCATTTACTCTATTCTTCATTATTTTTCTTCCAATCGTTCACAATAATTCCCATCAAATTAACATGTCAAACCTCGAGAAAGAGAAAGGAATACCTCCATCAACCTCTAACATCCCTTTCTAACAACCTGACACACTTCTGTTATAGCAGTAAGCACTCCATATGGGTATATCAATGGTGTTAACACATCCTAAGGAATTATACAAAAACAGTAAAGTTATAAAAAGTATTCTAATTTTCTTTCGAATTTCAGAGTTCTGTTGCCATTTTACCTTCCTTGTACTTATAATGGTCCATAAGCAAACATTAAATTAATATCTCTGTGCATTAATAAATTATTTATATAAAGCATTTGAATATCTAATGATGAAAATAAGAATCAATGTCAATTCTTATATGTATATTGTTTTATGGTACGGTATTTTTAGCGCATTGCGCCCTCATTAAGCAAGCACAAAACTGTGCTTACTTAATGAGGGTTGCTTAATAGTTTAAACAAAAGATTGCTATTATTTTATATCGGTCTGTGATAAAAAAAAAAACGCGAAGTAAATAATAAGTTAATTAATAAAAATTGCAGTTGTTTACTTAATTAATTCAATAGATTTTTAAAAATACAACTTTCAAAAATATTTTTTAACCCTTATCTATGCTGTAATCGGATAAAATAAATTTGCGGTAAGTACTGTTTAGGTGCCTACCGCTATATGACAGCTGGTTATAGTCGACAGCCATATACTTTTAAAAATGAAAAGTATATTACCAACTTATTCTGTGTAGGTGATGAAGCGTACACTGTTTTTTTATTTGATTTTTAGCGCGAGTAATGGCTTTTCTATCCTTTTTATGATCTACGCCGCGGCAGTTTATTTTATGACGACTAATTTAGTGTGTAAAACAATATTGAAGAGCAATGGATATTTGCAGTTTTTGCCTCCAGCCGGGGAACGTAAGTGAAAACATCATTTTTGTTGTCATTTTCAACTAGTAAGACTTCCCAATATAAGTTAGGATTGATCCACAGACTTTCGTTTAAATTTCGTAAAGATGTCTGGAAATATTAAAGCAAACGTGACATATTAATATATTTACAAAAATGCTTCAGTAGGTTGAAAGATACTTTTCGAAAGACGGTGCAATTTCTTGGCAGTAAAAGGCGTATGTTTTTTTATTGTTTTTTTTTTTTATGAGAAGTATTTTTGCTGTAAGACGGGTGACTTATTTTGGAAAAAAACAAACATCCCGCTGCATTATTGTGTATGTATGTCTACGTTTGATACGTGTCTATATATTTATTTTTTATAATGACAGATGATTTTTTTGACAGCTATTTACGACCGGAGACAGTACAACCTTTGCCTGCGCGAAATGTCAGCCGTACATTCAAGACAACAACGCGGGATCTGATCATGATAATTCCGAACTAAATTCATCCTCAAACCGCCAAGTAATGGTTCACGATGGAAAACTATATGTAAATCAGGTATTTATATTTAAATTTTTTTTAGTCATAATTCCATTTCACAAGAGTATGTTTTTAAAAGTAATCTTCTGCTATTTTATTGTTATAAGTTAATTTTTATACATTAACATTTGATTATGGTTGCGCAATTATATTTATCAAAATAATGAGGTCTTAAGTACCATAATATGATTATGATAATGTGCAAAACAAACAATAAATAAATCTTATATAGCTTTGTAACCATTGTTTAGTCTTGCCTATTCATATAAGTTTGTTAACGATAACGAGTTTGTACTTAGTTTATTTCCATCAAATTTCAAATAATTTGACAGATTGCATTAATTTTGTAATGTAATATTTAGCTACGGGAAATGTTTTTGTAAGATATTTTAACAACTTTCAAGACATATTTATAGTTTATGCTTAGTGTCCTCACAAAATAAATGCTACAAAATACTACGATATCTCTTAATATTTTAATATATTCATTAAAAAATCAGATCAATATTGTATCTTTTCAATCTTATTAAAATGTAAAATTAGTAATCGGTTGTATCCTTGCAAAAGATTGATACGGCTGATTATTGCTAGAAACAAAATTTTATAAATGATTTTTAATATTATACAGTGAAAATCGGTTAACATGACTCACGTTAAAAGATTATTTTTTAAATTACCAATTTCTATGTCGTAATAATCGACACGGTCGAGATCGAAACTTTCGAACATAACAAACAAATTACCACCTACTTTTTATTATATAGCGCCATTTACTACAATAATGTAACATTAAAAAATGGAATGTATTCTAAACTTTTAATATGCTCATTTACTGCAACAAACATAAAATGATTTTTTGTGGAAAATATTGAAATCGTCATGATCGTAGAACAATTACTGATGTGCAATAAATTCCATATTACCTTTTTTGGATCATTAAAAAGTGAAAAAAAGAAGCCATCTAATGGTATATAAAAAGTGTTTTTTCCCATCAATTTAACTGTCGTTGTACGTAGTCGGTATAACGACAGTTCTGATTTGCGATCGTAAAACAATGCAGCATGTGTAAAAACGTCGTTGTACTGCGCTGAATATATTTGAGGTTTGAAAGGTATCAACTTTAAATAACTAACCCAAGTTTGAAAGGAAAATCTTTTGTAGTTATCGAGCTATGACGAGTTATGAGCTATGAGTGTCTTTATGTAAATAAAACTTCCAAAA
The DNA here is from genome assembly GCA_016648135.1 of Agrypnia vestita. Taxonomy (NCBI): domain Eukaryota; kingdom Metazoa; phylum Arthropoda; class Insecta; order Trichoptera; family Phryganeidae; genus Agrypnia; species Agrypnia vestita. The sequence continues at coordinate 11,611 of JADDOH010016684.1, forward strand.
AAAAACACATGTGTCGTTATTCTACGATTATGACGAAATCTTGTTTTGCTCAGTGTCATTTTTTCTTGATTGATTTTGCCGTATTCAATCATATTGATTTATACTGGTTTATTCAATATAAATATTTAATTCATAAACAGTAAACAGTTTGGTGGCGAAACAAATGATTTGTAATCCCAGTTTAAAATAGTAAGCTGGTGTGTGGAATGTGCCATCCTATTTATTGTCAAGTGTTGCCTAGTCAATATAAACTTGAGCCAAAATAATTTGGTATTATTCGGCAGCCAATATATTTTTTGCTCTTGTAAGGTGCAAAATCCTTTCAGGTTAAGTGTTCTTTATTTTATGTTAAATGAAAATAAATTTATCAAGTTACAGATCATTTTGTCGGGTCCAGAATATTTCTTCATGTTAGCGTAAAGTATTCTTGTCTATATGTTTCTAAAGAAATCAGGAGAATAAGCAGCTGCTATTTTTACATTGCTTTTATTTAACTCTCTTTGTCTGTTTGATTGTTGTGGTGGAATCTTGTAATTGATTTTTCACCAACTTCCTGACCAGCTAGATCTTTGAAATTTTCAACATCATGATTACTAAATCATGATTTTATTATTATTTCGATTAAAATTAATAATTTTCCATTATTGATCATTAAATGCTTATATGGCTTCAAGATTCATCAATATTAGTATAAAAAAATATTCCAATTTCAAATTTATTAATTTTATTCGGCAGATTCAGGCGTCAGAAAAAATTGTCTGATTCAATAAATTAGGGTTATTTTGAATTAAAATTTCTAATATCTCAGGATAATTTTGGTTTAGAAAAAAATTGTTTGCCAAAAAGAACGTTCAACATAATTATGCCACGTGTTCAAACAGTGTTGATGTGCAATGTACGCAGTATTTTCTGAAATTAGCCTCTCACACTCATTTCTTCACTGCCATTCCTACACCTTCTTGTGGTGAAACCGTTACACCATATTAAAAGCATGTCTTCAAAAAAATTTTTGATTTTCTTCTTGTTCATTTAAATAAAAGTAAAGTGATGAGGAATAGGGTAGAATGTGGGAAGTGCATGAACGCTTTACATTATTTTGACAAACCTCTTCCCGTGGGGCTCTTGCAGCCTCCCATCCAGGTCTCGGGTGGGTCAATCACTTGGCAAGATTTTCACTAGAAATAAATAATATTCCTTGGCAGATGTCCGGTGAGGACTGCATGTTCCATTGTGATATGTGCAACAAGTCATTTGATAAGAATCTCAAGTTCCAGAACCACATGCGGAACCACCGCGCCGAGCGCAAGTACGTCTGTCCGCATTGTACGAAAGGTGAGCTATACAATACTATATTTATTATTAATCAACACACTAGAATGCGACCGCTATAAAGTGGCGTGCGAGCGAGGGCGTCCCTGTCGCGTAACAGAAGTTGCCAGGGTGTAAATTTATTACACAATACATAATGTACAGAATGTCCGGTGACCGGTGTCGTAGCCTTTAACAGAAATTTGGTCGGGCAGCAATAAAGAAACCAAGCCGTAATGGCGGCCGTTCTGTCTGTCAAACTGTCAGACGGTAATATCGGTTCATTATTTGCTTTTTCAGCTTCGCAAAACTTTAATACTTCATTGGCAATTGTGCTTGCACCATCCCGGACTGTTTAGGATGTTTTGGACATAATAATTCAGTGTATATTGGTAATCGAGATGTCACAGCTCCCTTGCAAATACAAAATTGAAGAGTTCCAAATTCGCCGCACGCCAATTTACGTTGGGCAAGCAATAGTGGATAAGCAATAGAGTACAAGAAAGTTACAAAGATTTTTATATACCCAACATAAAACGCATTTTAAAGTAAAGAATTAAAATATAATAATAGAAATAAAACATATTTAAGATAAATGAACAATATAAAATGTAACAATATAAAATAAACAATATATATAAACAATGATTAGTACACAAGCAAACAGTAATAATTAGAAACGTTTAAAAAATTAATAATAAAGTAAACCTTTACCAAATTAATAATAATGATCTGAAC
>JADDOH010016685.1:0-10686 GCA_016648135.1 Agrypnia vestita
CTTTCACGTGCATGTTTCGGAGATACCTTTTTATCGTCAAGGTGTTATATACAAATTGTCCTAAAAAAATAAAAATGTCAATCTACAATGTTGCTGAATTAATTGAAAAAAAAAAATAATTTCCTTCATTGATTTATTATGGTCCTTAATTATTTTAATTATCTAAATGTGTTCTTAATTGTTATACACAGTTATATACGGTTCTGGTTATTCAAACTAATAATAATTTCTTTGTTGTATGCAGGATTGATAGACTTGTTCGTAATATAAACACAGACGCGTATTGTTGCACGAGTTTCTTGTTTTGATCTAAAATTATTTTGATTTGAATTACAAGAATAAAATTACTTCCATTTTTATTTACAAGACGGCCTGGCATATGAATTAAAATGGTCATACTACCGCCATCTAGCGGAAATCAGAGAAAGTTTTGAGCCTTCGCTAGTATTAGTCTATAGGAAGCGGTAACAGGAGGGCGCAATATATATTCTCTTAGTAACAAATAATTAAAATTGGACTTGTTTTTTTATATATATTCCTTTGTTTCGCTTCATTGCAACGTTAATTGAAATTGTTTTATCTACATTAATAAGTATTATATTATAATATACGTTGATATAGCGTATTTATAGGCAGAATAGAAATAAACATCAGCTTATTTGACTACAGAGATGAGATATGGTAGACGGACAGTTGGCTTCTTTAATGATCATAAGGTTCACATACAGGGTTGATAATTGTTAAATGTTAACATCTCACTACTTCAAATTTCGTACGTATCTATATTGGGGTTGTTTTGGTTTTGGGCGCAATCTTCTTGGAAATAATACAAAAGTAAATCCGGAATTAACGATATGTGAGTTTCTTCAAGTTTTGAGAAGTCGTAACGCTATGATTGATTAAGCATTTATTGTTTTTACTATACATTGGGTGTATGTAGAAATCCTGTTGAATAGTGATAAAATAAAATAAAAAAGCAATTTTTCAGGAGAGCTTTTGAATTCTTCTTTAACATTTTGAAAAAAAAAAAATTTGAAAATAGATTTTACCGGGAGGACTTTGAAAAAAACCTTTTTATATAGTAATAGCATCATCATTAGATTCATCCACCTTCATGCGTCGTCGTGACCATTACTTTTAGATTAGGGTAGGAAGATTAGTCGTTTGGATCTTGAATAGATTCCAGTCGTATAGCGAGCCGAATTATACATTAGGAATTTTTGATTCAGTTACACACATACATTTTCTGTGGATATCAGTGTTGGTGATGACTACTACAGCTAGTACAGATATTAGGGTTCACCTCTTCTGATTTGTAACAGTGTACTTCGTTAAACATGTTCGCGTTGTTAAAGGAACACTTTAAAATTTTATAATGTTATGTTACATATTAGTATGGGGATGATGAATACGGAACATAGTAATAAAGTTGTTTTAGGTTTTCAATAAGTTTTGGGAGGAACAATATTACAGTTATACGGAGGATTTGCGCCTGATTATTTGACAAACGCTTAAAAATCTGGGGGAAGACAGGTTAGTAGGGAATAGCTATGGGAAACTTTTCTAGACATCTGGGTCCACTTCTTCTACAAACATGCGTCGTCTTTAGATATCACTCTTGAGGGTTGGCTGGAAAGTTAATTGAGACGGATAATAGTTATATATACTCTTACGTTCTACAATTATCGAAGAGGTTGTTCCTATCCTTTTCTTCCTCTTCTTCTCTTCTTCTTCTTCTTATTCGTATATGCTAACGGTTATATATATATTTTCTTTCCCCTTTTTATTTATATTGACTTCAATAGCGTCTTCTTCTTCTTCGGTACGAAGGTTTTTTTTATTGGTTATGTTCACTCTAGTCTTCTTCTTCTTTGAATACATACCGTTTATGCTTCTCTTCTATAAATAGCAATTATTACAATACGTTGCAACTACTTTTCGTCTTATGGTATATCTTACGACTACTTCCCTACTTTCTTCTTCTTCTTCTTTTCCTATTACTACATTATTTTCTTCTTCTTCTTCTTTTCTTCTTCTTTCTTCTCTTTTCTTTCTTCTTCTTCTTCTTCTTTTCCTATAACTACATTCATTTCGTCTTCTTCCGTTTATCTTATACTTATCAACTGTTTTTCTTCGTCTTCTCTTCATCTTCGTCTTCTTCTTTTTTTCCTATAACTACATTCATTTCGTCTTCTTCCGTTTATCTTATACTTATCAACTGTTTTCTTCGTCTTCTCTTCATCTTCTTCTTCTTCTTTTCCTATAACTACATTCATGTGTCGTCTTCTTCTGTTTATCTTATAATTTTAGACTCTTTTTCTACGTCTTTTCTTCATCTTCTTTTGTTCTTTACCTACTACTACATTCGCGTCTTCTTCTAATTTTATAACATTCGACTTCTTCTTCTTCGTCTTTATCTATTACTACACTCGGTTGTGACTTTTCTTCTTTATCTTATGCCTTTCAATGGATTCATTTTCTTCTTCTTCTGTTGTCATCCACTACTTTTGCGGCTTCTTCTTCTTCTTCTTCATCATATTACACCAACAATAAATTATGGCAGTCATTACAGAATACGTGGAATATTGAGGACAATTGGCTGTTTCTACATAAGAGGACATGTATTGCGCATATGAATAGGGTTCATAGCTCAGATGGGGTACAAGAGTTAATTTTGTCGCGGTTTGCAATCATAGTAGGAATATGCGGTTGACTATTCACTCGGTTAAAACAGGACGAAACGAGTTAGAAATAGAAGAGTGTGTATAGTTTGGGGGAAGGGTTTGCTCTTTATATTAGGAAGCTGGTTGTTGAGTTTATATGAATAGATTGTACATTAATTCGTAGGTTAACATAATTCTGGAACTTCAGATTTATCGTAGCTCGCATTTCATAGGAGAAATATACAGTTAATATTTACTCGGTTGAGTTGGTTTGTATAGCTTGAAGGGGATGTGGGGAGTGTTAGTGGGAGTATATTCTGGGGGAAGGGGGGTATATGCTGGGGAAAGTAGTATAGAGTTGCGAGGTGGTGAACACTAGGAGTGTACCATTGTAAGGGAAGCAAGGAGGATAACAAAGTGGGGGAAGGGGCGTTCCTTTTAAGTGTTGATAACAGGATGGAACTTGAGTGGTTAGCAGACACAATAATGAGATTACTGAGGCATTCAATCGATTATGAAGAATCGAACCTTTTCAGTCAATTGAAAAAATTATATACAGTCCCTTTCGCTTTCAAATCTTATATTTATATTAGTTGTACACTTTTCATTTGAATGACAGGCAGATGGTTTACAGTAGCTTTAAATAGGCAAAGAAGGTTCCATTGAAAAAGAATTTGGCACTGATAAGAACAACGATTAATTTTAAAAGAAAATTTTAGAAACTCTTGATAAGTATCACGAAATATACTATCCTATTGGGTTATTTAGCAGATAGGCTTGGTCTGATAGATCATTCCTCTCTCTAAATAAGGGGGAAGCTGTGATGGTCGACATAGAGATAGATTTAATAAATTTAGAAAATCTTAAAATAATAATATTCAAAAAAGTCAAGTATGGACATCAAAAATATATTTCTTCTGTTTGGAATCGTTTAAAAGTAAAAGCCTGATACATTTCTTCTCAAGATTCTATGTATTACAAGAGGCTAACAAAATATTGAATATTCAGCTATACAAGTAATATTTCTTAGATCTTTATTATACCATAGATATAATTCTGTGTTAAATTAATATTGTTTGCCAATCCTAATAGACTCGACCTTGTGTGTAGGTGCGAACGAGCCTTTACTATTTATGAAACGGAACAGCAAGTCTCGCGTGTAGCGAGTGCTTTACCCTTATTTTAACGAAACGGACCAATCACAGGCACGCGTTACCTTTCGACGGGTTGAGCCGGAGGCGACCGTCCTGATGGCTGAATCCGGCCAATGGCGAGCGCCGGCGGTGAGGTCATCGCGCATAGGATGAGTCACTGCACTAGCGTGGATTTCAGAGGTATGGTGAAATCGTTACTATAAAAGGAGCGAACACGATATACTCAGCCCCCTTCAGTTCGAGACCAGACTTGCGAGCGGGAGCGCTGCCCAACAGACTACCGACGGAGCCCCGAGTTCCAGATCATCAGTTGCGAGCAAAGGAGCTGCCAGCTTGAGAGAAAGCGGGTCTTGCAGCGGCGAAGTATAGAGATTCCACCATCCCGCAGCACCAGAAGGAGGATTCCGCCACAAAGAGTAACAGATAAGGATCATATTCATATTATCTATTACGGTTAATTATTTTCACTATCGAAATGTATTTATTTTGGGAATATTTGAGTTCGGAATAATTATGTGTAATTAAATATCACGATTGCTTGTGTGATATTGGTTCAAATCGTACAAGAATTCCGTTCCAAACGGGTGTATTTTTATGCAAAGCGAATTTCATACCGTTTATGCTAAAATTTGAATACACGGATTTCTATATGAATTACTTAGTAGCATTATAATAATTACTGTATTGCATAAGTATTGCGCAATCCGGTCTTCAGTTAACTCTTTATGATTTGAGTACCTCGGTACATCTAGCTTAACAAGTAGCTTCAGAATGACGAGTAAAGGACAGAATGGGGAAGTCTAACTAAAGATTGGGGATATCTGGTTTGTGTTAGCCTAGCTGGCTGAGGGGTGGATGATTGCCGGCACTTGGGCGTGGAACCCGCACAAGCCCCTGCAGGGCCCCTTAAAGGCGGGGTCCTCCTTGTTGCTCGGGGTCGTCAATAAACCGACCACCTAACCTCATCTGGCGCAAACTACTTAAACCAACAAAAAGGTTCCCTATGTCTTTGGAAGGATTTCCATGCTTGAATGCTGTAAAACCTTGATAGAAAACGTTAACTTCTATTTCGTCCTCTGTAAGAAAGACAGGGCCAGAATAAATATAAAAATCATTCACTCATATGGAATAGCTGGGATATTATAAATATGTTACTAACACTCTAACATTTGTCCAAAGTAAATGTTGCAAGATGCAGAATCGTGGGACGCCGCTCTGAAAAGGCATAATGAGATTGCACAATAATTTGTAACATCGCTGACTATGCCCGCAAAGGAGGCTAATGTCGTCATCAATTCGTACCAAAAGAGTACATGATTCTTCAAACACCGGCCTAAAAGAAAGGCGCCTCAAGACAACACACATCATCAGAAACTCGTACCAAAAGAGTACGGCCTTCTCAATTATAAGCCTAAAAGAGGGCGTCACGGGATCACATCTCGTAAAGAAGAGATAGAGTCTCGGGATGCAGTAAGTTCCGGAGGAACAAGGGGGGCCGTTTAGTCACTTAGGAAGTCGGCCACCGGGTTTAGGCGGGCGCGGAGCCTCTACCCCTCTCAGCAGAGATGCTGAGGGTTTAAAAAAACCAAAATTTAGCATTCAAAGAAACTATTATTTCATATAAACTCACGGGCTGTTGTAGAATCCTTTCGAATAAACCATCCCCGAGACCTTATCTATTTATTCATAAAGAAGTTTCACTTCAAAAATGTGGTATTTCGTAGATAGCAAATATATGTATTATTTTCCCATGGAATTAATATGAACAGGTTCATGCACGTCTAGAACGAAACCATTCAAGGTAAGAATTTGCTAATACAAAGTGTTTATAATTATTAATTTCAGTGTTATTTAATATGTGTGAATTTTTCCCTTTGCGCCGTTCGAACGATTTTACTGGTTTGTCTCAAATCGAAAATGTTTTATTTCTAATACACGAATTCTTCTGGTGAACGTATTTTATTGTAACATAAATGTATAGATTATTAGGTTCGTTAGATGTTTTTATTACGTAATATTATGCAATTGTTTCCACACTGCTCCTATAAAAGAATTTGAAGTTATTACGATACACAACGGGGTCCTTCATCCATTAGACGATTCATGTGCCAATTCAACGACGTATTACGAATAGTATATATTGTATTTATCGAGTTTTAGTCGCATTTATTATTCCTAGTGAGGTTTTTAGTATTGGTTCCAGGCGCCATTATGAGGCGGAAATAGTTCATATTCATAGCCCGACTGCAATAGGTATTTTTGTCGCGTAAGAGGTAGCACTTTTAGAAATATAACTATGTTTTATGTTTAGTCCCTGACGGACAGGATGGTATAGCTGTGGCTATTTAGGTAATATACTTAGTAAATGCAAAGGGCATTAGGTATTTTCAATATAGTATGCGAACCCAAGATGTTAGAAATATTTTAGTTCCTATAATTTCATTGAATATTTGCTGCAGAATAATATTTGATGAGAGAAGTAGTTAATATTCCATTCAAAGCAAAAGTTTTAGTCAATATCTTTATAGGTAATATTCAACAGCAAATTAGAAATATTTTAGTTAATATTTTTAGTTAATTTTGCATTCAAAAGCGCAATTTTCACAGAATAATTATTTCCAGTTAATAATATATATTTTAGTTAAATGTATAGTTAGCACAGGCAGAGTATTAATATTGTATAGAATACATTATATTTTATATTTCAAGAAGGTATAATATTTTATTCCGCGTTCATTATATAGTTACAACGCAATTCGCAGTCGTGCCCCTCTTGCGCCATGCAGAGCGTCGCGCGCTCACATATAAGAAAAATGTTTTATTTAATATTGAGATTTATATTATATTATTCTTCGCCTTATACGTTTGGACCACCCCCTCATACATCACTCTGGTGCCGGACCAAGAGATAGATTGGATTTCTACATTTAACAAAACCACACCTTTTGACGAGGAGCTATACTAAATTATTATTAAATGTATCAAGGCCGAGAGACCTTACTATCTATCAGGATCATCACAATATCACATTTGTACAAATGTCTCTTCTTCTCGGCATCTTCCCCTTGAAGACCACACAAAAAATCACTTCGTTACTCTACTCAAATATAATGACATAGTTTCTGTGTTTAGGTTAGTTATAAATTACACCTGATGATGAGAGGGACTGCTCCTCTCGAAACTATACTATGTTAAATTTAACTCAGCGTGTTTAATTACGAAGTTTAATTTAGTTTAAATTATATTAAAAGTATAAATTAAATATTGCATATATATTTAATATATCAAATTTGATATTTATTTCTTAAAAAATTATGTGATTGTTGCATTGGGCAATCCGACACAGATACATGAATAAATATTTAATTGCAAAGCGTTTCTGTTGACTGAATTTTAATGTAAATTGATACACAATAAAAAAATAACCGATAAAAACCAAGTTTTTATTATAATACCTTTCTCATTTGTATTGTTTCCAATTTGATATTCTATCAACATATTCCTCTAGCTTTAAGTTCATGTGGAAAATCTATTCCATGTATATTATTATCCCTAAAACTTATAGAATATTGAAAACTGATCGGACTCATGGTTCGAGCCAGACTAGTTCAACAGGTTTCGCGCCTTCTCCACGCGTCGGGCTCCTTTCTCAATTGTATGGTTTCCAATTTGAAAAAACCGTTAAAATTTCGAAAAATCCAAAATTATACTACAATTACATTTTTTTAAACGAAAAATTGTAAGATCATTTTTATCGTCACCACGAGTCTGCCTGCAAAGTTTCAGCTCGATTGGATCACGGGAAAAGGGTTAAAAATCGATCCAGAGTTTTTTCGGCAGATCAGAGCTTGTTATGATAATTTAAATATTCCATTGCTTTCAGCTGACAGCATTTCACCCATCCCTAACCTACTTAAGGTCTTCCTTGTCCCTATGTCTTTCCTACTTGTTTCATTATCATGGAACTAGTTATGTTACTATAACACTGCATGCCACAAATATGTTTCAATAGGCATAATGACAGATTTTGAAATAACCTTATATAATGTAGGTACATGTCTACGATTTTCAAAAACTAACATTTCAGTAACAAAATATGTTTTTTTATAATTGCATTTTCATTTACCTATTTTTAATTTCGCGCGAAAACGCCTTCAGGTGACATGTCGTCTACGTGACGTCAAGCCTAAGTAAACATTGCATTGTGTCTATGACAACAGTTCAACAGACACGGTGATGGTTATTTAGGCGTGACGTCATTCGCTCTGGTCGACGTTTCAGTTAAAAGGCCAATTGCAGATTTTTATACTTTTATTTTATCGAAAGCCTTATTAATCCCAATGTGTATTTGAAAACTGGAAAACTTTTTTAGAATCCTTTCAGAATATTTTCTTCTCTTAAATCACATATTCTTTAAATATTTAATACTGTCACCTATTATAATACTGAATTGTATGGTTGGTTGAAAAACAAAACAAAATAATTTCTTCTTTCTGTTTAATTTTTTAATTATTAATGAGTCTTGCTGTAGCAACGATCACTGCTCGACAGTTTCAATCAATAGGACAGGTATTTGGTGATGTTTCATCGCGACCAGTCAAAGGTTATTTGATTTCCCCAGGCGTCCCGACGTCGGCGTCGTTTGGGATCCGGAGCAGACGTCTGATTGCCACCCGATAGGTGGCGACTCACATCACAGATCCGCGAACAACCTGCACGTAACAGATGCGGCAGACAATAGCGGGAGATTGCAGCAACGCAAACGCGAATGTATGCAACTGACATGACGTGATTAATTATTTATTCAAAGGTTTAACTAAATTAAATTAATTGAAATGTCTGAAACGTCAGTCAAACAGGGCAGAAGTTATCTCCGGATGCTTACGAGACACTGTATGGGTCAATAAGATTATGCTAGTGGAATGCAAAGTGAGAATATATAAAATATGATATATATTCAAGAACACATTCATATTTGTGAAGTTGTAATTTTTCAGAAGAAAGTTCTGTGAAATTTTAAAACCAAATTAATTAATCAATTAGAAAGGCATATATATATATATATATATATATTATATTATAAGTTTAATATATATATATATATATATATCTGATATACCTTTATAAGACGTACAGTATATATATATACTGTACGTCTTTCTAATGGATTAATTAATTTGTTTTTTATATAAAACAAGTATAAGACCTATCATGACGAACTAAACACCTTCTCAAAACTACCGAGATGAAGAACCTAAGACTCATTGCGGGCAAGACCCTCAGAGACAGAGCACCCAATGCAAGAATCCGCAGATTGTGATATAAAGACATTGTAAGATGGAGCAAGCAGAGAAGGCGTTTTTGGAGGGACCATGTCGATAGAATGGATGAGACGAGACTTCCCAGAGCCGTGATGCGCGGTATTCCAGAGGGGCGCCGACCGCGAGGGAGACCACCAAATGGAGAGAGAGCTGGACCTCCTCGTTACAAGACCAGGACTTACCTGTCAAGGATCTAACAAAAGAAGAAAAATGTCTATAGAAATAATATAGACAACGCTGGCTAGCGTGGTTGAGAAATTACACACCTAAAGGGGTTACACCGTTTTGAAATAATCGTTTTTATTTACTTTGTCGTAAAGCCTTAATTTATAAAAATAATTTGATTAGGTAATCATTCATTCAAAAATGTCAATTAGCTAAGTTATAGCAATTAGAAGCTAGTGCGGTAGGCGAATTCTTAAACGAATTACATTATTCGTTTGCATTTTTCTTGAAACTCAATTTTTCAAACTCTTTGAGGAGATATCTCAAAAATATTAAACTGATTTTCTTCAAATTTTGTACACATCTTAATAATAACATTATCTATTACGTAACATACGATTTTTTTGATAAAATGCGCCGTTTGCTTATGATGATTTTTTTATTTTGTGGGAAAAAAATTATAATTATTTTCAAAGTGACATCATTTGCACAATTTTTTTCGATACACTACACCATGGATATTAATTTAACGATAAAATAATCACTTTTAAATTTCACTCAAACCCTGGAACATGATTGTCTCTAAAAGCTGCGCGCGTCACGGAGAGACACCACATAACTCCGCCATTTTGAAATAATTTATTAATGAAAAATGTTAACCAATTTATGCAATAAGCAATGATAGTAAAAAAATATATGTGCAATAGTTACGTCATTTTTAAAAACAAGAATATATTTATTTATTTTATTTATATATACGAGTAGCTTGTTGGTCTTGTGGTTAGGACTATCTCCTCGTGATCCAAAGGTCGCAGGTTCGAATCTCACTCCGAACAAGCAAGTTAGTCCTATTTTCATAGCACAAGCGTTTAGCTTAGTTTGAAAATAGTGAGAATATTGATGTGACACGAATTCCGCGTTCGCATCTCTATTTTAAATAAAATTTTTTGATGCCTCAAGATGGTGGTAGTAACCCATCAACGTTAGTTTTTGACAGGCGGAAACTTTCTGACTATAAATTGAAATTATTTCATTTCTTGCGTGGGATTCTGAAGAACATAAAATATTATTTTGTTCACTGACTGGAAAACAGTATTCCTTTATTAAAAAGTATTTGTTTCTTGTTGAATATGTTTTCTTCTCTGCAAAGAAACTATATTATAACTTTCTTGAATATTCCGTCAAGAATTTCTCACGTAGTACAAAATATGATAATGTTTGATGTTGAAGCCCATAGATGGTGGTTCTAAAGTAATTGAAAGGTGAAACAGCAAACACGAAAAAATGCCTCTACACGAAAAAAAAATTTATTTAGTAAATTTTCAAACTTAATAATTTCGTTATCTTTCCGTCTGTTTGTAATTTCGTGTAACGTCAGTAGTT
>JADDOH010016686.1:0-11729 GCA_016648135.1 Agrypnia vestita
TGCATATCGTCAGGTACCGCACTGGTGGGTGTGATGGAAGTCATCACCATAGATGCTAAGCTAAACCGTGATGTTGTACGTTGGATGAAAGAGTATATTGTTATATAATCTGTTGTGCGTGAATTGGTACAATAGGCATGATGACAGATTTTGAAATAACTTTCTATAGCGTAGGCACACGTCTACCGAAAATAACATTATTTCAGTAATAAACTAAGTTTTTACGCAAATAATTGCAATTTCATATACATATTTTTAATTTCGTGCAAAAACGCCCGCAGCTGTCATTTCGTCTACGTGACGTCAAGCCTTAGTAAATATTGCATTGTATCTTTGGCAAAGACACTGAGGCGTGACGTCATTCGCTCTGACAGGTGTTTCAGATAAAAACTACTCTTCTATATGTTATGTTTTTAAATGCTTTTATTATTCACACGTTTTTTTTGTATTATATCTCTACTCTTTTATGTTCTTCGTTTTTCAATTTTTATTTTATTATTAATATGTTTTGTATTGTATTATATCTGTTTTATATTTTATTTTTTGTCTATTTCTACACTGATGTATAATTCTATTTCTATAATGTACACACATATGTTGTTGTATTAATATTATGTATAAATGCATTGTAGGTATTTAGCTGTGTATATTAAATAAATAAATATAATCACTTATTTTTTATTTCTTTAATACTGTCATCATGCGTTTTCCTTCTCTAGGTTTGACTAATAATAATTGATATTAACAGTAATTACCTGATATCAGGGTAGTAGATATAATCTAATCAAACCAACATACTTAGCCTTCGGCCGCATTGCCTAATGAGACCACACCGGTTGTAATGTACTCTAATACCTTTCGGCATCCTTAGATTAATTAATAAGACTTAGAAAATGCCAGATTATGAAAATTTACATACAATTTCAACATTATTTATTTCATGTTGTTCCGGAATAAACTAACCTTGTGATAGAGTAAAGAATGAAATAGGAATAAATTAATAACTATTAATTTATCCGTATCCCGGTAGTAGTTAAAATATTTTTTTGTGAATTTGATTTTTCTGTATGTCTTCTAATTGATTAATAAAAATTTGTATAATCAACAACTAACCATTGATCGAGTAAAGAAAGAAATAATTAGGAAGAAATGTAATCTTGATCTTTTATTTTTTTATTGAAATATTTGATAATTTATTGTATATTTTTTTTGTTTGCAAAAGAAAAACCCATTATAGCTAGACCGCAATCAAAAGAATGTGCGCAAACGTACTTTCTTTGCCGTGCGCAGAAAATGCGTGATTTATCAATTCAAATTCAACGTTTCGAATAAAGTTTTGTAGCATGTTACTCAAAAGTCCAGTTTACACGGTGTTACGAACGTGAACATTATTATTATTGTAGTGAAAAAAATTTCAAGAAACTTCCAAAACATTACATTATTACCTAGTTACTACGAATTATTATTTGATAAAAAATTTCATTATTTTCTAGAAACTTCCAAACACATTTTTTCTTAATGTTATCAAATATTTTGTATTCAGTTCTTTCGAATAAACCGATATTTTATCATCTATCGAGTTTTGATTTTTAATTATTTAAACCGAAAAGATTAAACGGAAACTAGTGCGAGAAAATATGCAATTTTGTACGTACAAGCAGTAATTCCGATACGCTATCCGAGTAATGTGTGGTTTTTGTTTACGGATTTTGATTGAATGTTTATTTTGTTGTATTTGCTTAGTGTAAAATAAAAATATGTTTGTTGCTCAATGCAAAAAATGAACACAAAAGAAGTTTTTCTAGTAAGTAAGTAACCTTTTCTTTAATTAAAAAATACATATTTATTTGGAATATCATATTGAGGCTTGTGATACGGGTTTGTCAGTGCACTTTCCCTCCGCTTTCTTCATACCGGACTACACTAGAGAATGGTCTTTTGAATGTGGTAGACCTATAGTCCACTTATTTTTCTTTTAAAACTTTCTCAATATTTTCTTTTATTAAATAATGCAGTTTATTTAACATTTTCGGTATTACATAAATATTTAAATATCTTTTGACCACGATTATTACTTATCCTTTGTTTGAGCAGTTCATAATACGTTGTAAGTCTTGTATCATGCATATACATGATACTAGATTTACAATAAAATAGGTTTCTTAAAAACAATACATATACGCTACTTGCAATCGATATTATGTACGTATTATTTTCAAGAAACCATGTTACTCCTTTATACTTAGATACCATAAATAGGCATTATTATTAAGACCGCAGCTATATTATTAAGACCTTCATTTCGATTATGTTTACTGGCAAATATTTGCTTCGTAAATAATACACAAACCGTTACCATATTTCAGTTGTGACGGCACAAACGGGACAGATTAAAAGCTGAAATCATATATAGGGATGGTAATCCAGGGTTGATGGTAAAATAATCCGGGGTATCGGAAGGTTCTGCTAATGTTTATTCATGTAGTCAATTATTTTTGTAAAATGATATAACCGGATGCTTTAGTATTATTTATTTATTTGAAATATTAAATGTACGTGTAAGGACCGGTCGTAAAAACTGGTTTTATTTATATCAATAATTTATATAAATACGTGTGGTCTTCTTCAATTAAGTGATTTACAAATTCTGAGAACCCACTATTTTTTAAACAACGAAAGTGCTCTTTTACTCTAATTTTTACATTACGCGATGTCTTCCCTATATATAACGTGGGGCAATCGTTGCATTTCAATGAATATACACCAGAATGGATTAATCTAAAGCCATGTTAAATTTAAATTTAAATTTTTAAATGTTAAATTTAAGAATAGCTAAAGCCATTAATATAAATCATAAAATCATTAATAATCAAGTAAATTTATCTTTTAGTCCACTTTTAAATATGTTCCCTCTTAATAGTAATATTCCCTGCGAAATCTCACCCCCCACCCCCACTATTGGCACTCCGTCTTTTCACCTTGTTTTCTTGAGTTTTTAAATAAACTATTAGCTTTTCTAAAAACTGTGATGAATTTCTTTATTTCCATGCCCTTGTCACTCGCACACTTACATTTAAATATTCCGTTTAAACTTTTTAAACGAATTTCATTTTCATTTAACAAAAGATTTAACAACTTAGAGAAAATCTTCATTAAAATTAAAAATTACTATATTTTGTTTAAGTGCATCTCTTTCTTACAAAATGTAATAAACAAACTTGAAGTATTTTTGCCTATTACAATACATTTTAATAAAAGTGTAGAGAGTTTTCTTTGTGGATTTATTTAAAAATTAAGTTTTGTGTGACAACAAAAGAATACAAAAATCATTAAAATGGGTAAAACAATTATAACTACAAACGCTACTGTCTCTTATGAATAACTACCATTAGGTCGAGAGTATCCTAAGAAAACTCTGTGAAATAAATCTTAGCACTGTACTTAAGTTGATTCTTTGATCTCCAAGTATCTCACGACCTTTAGTAGGATAAGACGCATTTTACAAATATTTTTATTGCTTTTATTAAAACCTCATTAAGATTTACAAACAATACTATTTCTGGATACATTGCGGTCTTCATTTGCTGCGATAAATAATTTTATTTAATAAATATTAATATTTTTCGATTTTTTCACTGGTTTTATTTTAGAACTAGTTGCGACCGGTCAAAAAATTACTATTTTATTATATACTAGCTGTGCCCGCGCGGCTTCGCACGCGTAGATTTTTAATACACTGTTTGGATCGTCATAGAACTTTCGCGAACCTTCTAGAACATTTTCCTTCCAGAACTTTCAAGAAATTTATCGAATGTACAGGAACCTTCTAGACACACCGACACATTCCGCCACTCAGTTTAGAGCCTTATAGAACTTTCGGGAATTTTCTAGAATCTTCTCCTCCCAGAACTTTTTAAAGCAGGTTTTTCCGGAACCTTCTAGGCTCACCGACACAGTCGGCGCGCCTATTTTGAAACAATCTGAAGCATTTGCGGCCTTCCCATAACAAAAAGAAATGTGCTAGAAAGCACATTTTCGGCACCCACTCCCACCCACACTCAGCCACCCCCACCAAACTCGCATATTTTCGATGTGACACCAAGGGCTATCCACCACCATAACAACCGGTGGGTGGTTGTGGCTGGTTATGGAGAAAACTTGTCGGGTAGGGAAACATATAAAAAGGATAGGCAAAAAAAGGGTTTCTTTTTATATATATATCTATATATATATCTATATATCTATATATATATATATTATTGATTTCGGCCACCAGTAAAGGCTGTGAGAACAGCGCTATTTAGAGAAGCGTAGCATCTTGACATCGTTAGTGATGAACATTATTGTATATAGAATTATGCTTTTTTGTTTCTTGTCCCTCATTATTATATTACACCACATTATCATTTCTGTGTCATCTAGTAGCGTTAGTGACGGACATTGTTATAAAGAGAATAACATACTTTGATTAATCATTAATACCAATGGCATATGCGATATGGTAATGGATGCACCAATTAGTTTTAATTTTCAATATAATATTTTTTAAAAAAGCATGTGAGCGTATTTGACTTAAAAAGCATTAAGTCGATGTTTTCATTTTATTTGATTACAATTTTGAAATCTTACTTGATTTTGTAATTTTAATGGTGGTTATCCACATTCTAAATTATCATAATTGGGGATTTCACGACCTACTACTACATTCGGAAACCTCCATTTCCTTGTTCAGGTAAGTGTTTTTTATTTTATTTATAAAAAGTCGCTAACAGAATACTGCGTACAAAATACAAGCCTTATTAATTTTAAACATAGCCTACTACCCAAATAGAAGTGTCTTCGGCCTGCTCTATCAACATGCATATACATTAAAAATGTATATGCATGTTGATAGAGTGTGATATGCGTCTATGAAGCTATGAATACGTAAGTAAAGAAACAATCTTTCGTGTCCCGTAGGGTGGCCCATCAGATACGCCGGATTTAAATATCCCACAATTCTTTTATACTCTCATTATATTTAGTAACCCTGATGTTTAACATTTGTCATCTGCTACCATTGAAGTTATCAAAAATGAATTGTTGTAAGAATATATTTTATTGTTAAAACATTTTACAAATTTGTCGAAAAGGCTATGCTTACTTATTTTGAAAAACTCCGGGTTTCGGACTGTGTGGGAGTGAAGGTCTGGTTTGTAGGTTGCAGATCCAACGGAAGTGGAAACTAACGTGAAGAATGAAACGGAGGTTTCCGAAATGTGTAGTTGTGATATTCTTAAATAAAAATAGTGGGAATAAAATATAAAAAATATATCAATTATAATAATTTCGTTGTCTGTCTGTCCATCCGTAAATTTTTTGTAGTAAAATTTTTTTCGAATTTTTTTTATTTTAATTATAAAATAAATAAATACTAAGGAACCGAAATGTAAAATTATCGTCATTTTTTACGGGTTACAACTAGTGATTTAATATTTATAAAATTATTAAAGGGGATTTTCACGAAGCAAACGTCACTACATTCGATTATTTAATTTAAATTCAATTTATGCTTACTAAATTTATTTTACTGTGAAGTATATATAAGTGGCAAATAAGAAAGCTAGACTGTAAATACCAAAAAATGAATGTTAAATATATAAAGTATTGTATTACATTATAATCTATTAAATATTAATTCTAGGCAACGTTTTCAATAAAAAAATATTTATAAATTAAAAGAACATTATAAAAATAGATAACTCAAAATATGTAGGGTACTTGCTAAAGTTGTAATGATCTGTTTAAAAGTAATTTAATTATGATTTGAGTGAAACTCTAGAGCGTTTATTGAATAAAACTCTTTTTTAAAAAAAAATTTAGCTTCATGTAATAATTAATTTTCATTTTCGTTAGCCTCCAAAAAATTAAAATATCCTAACTCTATTTAAAATCGAATAGTATTTCATAAATGTAAATATTTCATAAGAAAATTTATGTGAGTAAATTCTGAATTTTACGTTTGTATGTAAAATTTAAAAAAATGTAAATCTGTAAAAAAATGTAAAATGTGTAACACCGATTTCTCATACTGGCATTCTGTATTATATTTTCGATGAAGTCACAATACATATACATGCTTTTTTAAAATATGTTTGGCTACATTTATGTATGTTATGATGTAAAAAAATTAAAAATTTATTTTAATTTGAAATATTTGCAAGCAGAAACGTCAAAATGCAAGAAAAATTGTACATTTCGCTCGCATTTGCCAGATGATCGCGTTATGGGCTTTCAGATTATTTTTTATTTTACACACATACCTACACACGCTAAATAAAATATAATAAAAAAATATATATCGAAACCTTTCAAACCTTTTCAAACCTTTCAAACAGAAGCAACGTATAATTATAAATACGGTGGGCGTCGGCGTCGTTCTGGAGTATTAGAGTATTTTGACAAGCGACACACGACCCATGCATGTTTGACTGAGACAGGCGATGGAGTGGGTACTTACGTGCGAACTATTGCAAACCTGAGCATGATGACTTCGCGATAGACAAAAGTGCAGTCAATCAAATAAGTACCTGTGTGGAATATTCTAGTGACAATTAATGTAAATTTAAACAGATTTTAGGCGGTTTCGAGGTGCTTTTGGAGCAGCTTGCTTTTAGGTCACCACCGTCTTGAAAAACTTTAAAGGCGTACAATATTTGATGATTTATCAAACAAGTACAAAATACACATGAGTACGGTTACAAAGACAATGATAGATAATCTAAGGGCCATAGCCTCCTGCCACCCGCCAGAGGTAAGGGGCCAGACTGACATGCCCACATAGGAGATGGGCCGCTTTTTATATTATTTCTGAATAAAGGGTTCCTTTTTGTCAGAAGGTTTACGACTTGACGCGCGTGTGCGTGTAGTATTAGTCACGCCCGCTGGTATCACCCGTGCTCGTGTCCGGCCCGTGCCTGCGACCGGTGGTACTGGGGCGCCGACCTCGCCGTCCTCGTGTTGCTGGATGAACCGCGGCTCCACTGCACACGTGATGATGGTCTGTTTGGGCCCGTGGCTGTGTATAAGGTAACTCCTACAATTCAATTAAATTCATGTCCAGTGATTTTATTTGCGTCTTGAATAAAACTTCAATTAATTTCAAATGTTTTATTTGCCTCGCACAGCCACGATCCCGGAACAGTATTAAAGAAAATAAATATCCACGAAACAAATAACTAGGTACTGAAAGACTCTAATCCAGATTATTCAATTATCTCGAGAACAGCATCAAAAACAATACAGTTGTTTTTAATCAATGAATATTGAAATGGGCCCCCGATCCCACTAGGACAAGGGGATGAAGATAATGATGATGATGAATACTGAAAAGTATCCACCACACCGTTTCTATATCACTCACATAAGAGAAGTTGCTAGATGTAATAAGAACTATAATAAGAACCTAAATTGCGATATTCTGTTACAGCTGGCACACTGTAACATTTTTTCTGCTAGACTGTAACAAGCATCTGACAATAAACGCTTTTGAAACACTTTAAAGTTGTCCAGAACAATTCGTTTTACGTCGCTGAGCACCATTTGATGGTGCGGGTTTTTCTGACGTGGCGGATTGCCAAATTTTCCTTGGCAGTACTGTTCGTTTACAGGAACCATGTGGTTTGGTTACAAACTTTTACGAAAGGTGCATCGTGGCATGGATTGCATGGTGGCTTTACATAAAAATAGTAAATTCCTTCTCGCACTGACCGCAAGAGTCGTTTGTGTAAAAAAAGTCATTTTTCGTTTTAAGGATGGTAAAGTGTGTTCATTTTTGCATCAGTGTGAGTAACAAAACGTTTACAAAAACTCGTAACATTATTTTTTTGAGTAAATGATTGACGCAAAAATTAAACATAAATATTAAATAAATAGTATTTTATTTTATAAACCTGAAGTAAAAATACATGTATTATAAAAAAAACTATATTTAATTTTTTGAATCCCCAAATAATAATGATTTGTAATATCTCTCCGTAACCGTACATGAAATTCAATAGTTGATGTGTTCCGTTTTCAAAATTAGTATGATTTCAAAATTGTTATTATATGAAATGAAAATAAACTATGTAATATGTGCAGTTTACAAAATAATCAGCAATCATAATTGCTGGCGAATGTATGTATTACATGTGCCTGTTAGGATTATTTTTTGTTAGTAACCTCGGTTACCAACGACCCGTTTTTGACCTTGGTTACAACGAAACCTTGATTTGTTTGTAATATTGGTTTCCTCAAAAAATGACAAGAAAAATCATTGATTATCCTTATTTCGAATGTCTGTCTGTCCGTAACTCACTGTAATTAGGCTGCAATTAAACTAGCCGCTAATAAATCCCGTGTGCGACACGTCAATCGGCGCGCGGCTCACTTTACACGCCTGAGACGCGCGTTATCCCAAGATTTTCCGATTACCGAATCTCTGGTCTTCTTAGATTCTTTCTTTATGTATATTTAAAACTATATCATTTACTTGACTTTGAAGTGATTTCCTTTTCGTAACTTAGACATATTCGCGTTTTTGTAGACCGTATCTTTAAGCAAAAAAATATTAAACAAATAAACAATCACTCGACCGTTGGTGTGATACATAACATAACGTACCTATATAAAATTTATAAATTTCATCAGTTATTTCAACATTTAAAATGGATTAAATTGGAATTACATTTTGAAACCAGAAAATGGATTAAGGTTGTTTTTGTAATTAACATTTGAATTTAGGTTGATTTTGATGTTCAAGGAAATAAATATGTTCATTTCTATATTATTATTATGAAATTTATTATGTTTAATTTACTGTTTACTCTTTTTCTTTATAACAAAATTTCTAATTTATCGAACTGTAATCCTATGTTATTTGTGTGAAAATTTTGTAAAATCTTATAAATACCACAATAATTTAACGTACCTATATAAAATTTATATATTTCATCAGTTATTTCAACATTTAAAATGGATTAAATTGGAATTACATTTTGAAACCAGAAAATGGATTAAGGTTGTTTTTGTAATTAACATTTGAATTAAGGTTGATTTTGATGTTCAAGGAAATAAATATGTGCATTTCTATATTATTATTATGAAATTTTTACATTTCATTGTCATTTTTTTGATATCCATATTTTACTGTATTGAATTTGGATATAGGTATATTTTAAAACCTAAGCTCATATTTAACAAGCAAAAACTTCACATTGATACGTGATATATGATAGTTGACTGATGTGTAAAATGTGTGAATGAGAAAAAAATGGTAGTTGGGCATGTTTTGATACTCAAAGGCTCGTATGTTTAAACTTGCCGGTAGTTCGTTGTTACTAACTAACAGAAAATGGATATGATTGTTATATATTTCATTTTTTTTTAAATAAAATGATATACTGAATCAAAAAGGTTTCAAAAATATATTTTATGTAATGATTTTGATTCCAAATATCATATTTATTTTTATTTTTAAGCCCTTTTCAACTAAAAGTAACCAGTCATACGAAATAAACTGTTTCCTAATCTAAAATATAAATTGAACATTTCTAAAAAAATCATGGAATACATCATGAAATAATTTTTGGGGAGTTTTCAAAGGGTTTTTTAATTTATTTTTGGATTTACCTCATAGCAACTACCTCGTAATATTAAGGAACTGAAAATGTCAAAGGTTTTACTAAAATATTCATAATCGTTGAAAGATTTGGCAGATACTTCGTGGTGCAACATTATAATTTCAAATATGTTTTAATATACTTTGTAATACACACACAATATGAGTTATTAATTTACAACTATAGTTTCGAGAGGAGCAGTCCCTCTCATCATCAGGTATTATCTATACCTGATGATGAGAGGGACTGCTCCTCTCGAAACTATAGTTGTAAATTAATAACTCATATTGTGTGTGTATTACAAAGTATATTAAAACATATTTGAAATTATTCATAATCGTTTTACTGTCGAATAGAAATGTTTAAAAAGTAATGTTTTACAAAAAGTATATTAAATTGTGATGAATAACCATAAAAATTTACATATTTTAAGGGTATGGCAGCTAAAAAATAACATCCATAAGAAATGTAATTTTGAATCGCAATAGGAAAATTTCATAATAATTTATTTATCAAACATAATAATTTCGTTGTATATCTGTCTGTGTGTTCGTCAGTCTGTCGCAAAGTCTATAAGTTGTTGAAATTAAAACTTTAGATAATAACAGTATGACACCCAATCAGCGCGCGGCATATGTTGTGTGGTCACGCAAGGCAAGTCGTTATTATTATTTCCCGTGAATATTGTCACGAGAGTCTAAAAAACAATGGTAAATACGCATTTTCAAAAACTCTACAACAGTCTATATACAAATCTAGAATCAACTAGGCTATTCTCATAATTACTAGACTTATCGGGAAACTACTAGAAATATGGAGAAACTAATCAAACGTTCTCGTTGCACCGCGAAATCGACATTTTTGTATAAAAAGCGCAGTGAGGAGGGTTGCTGTTGTTATCAACGCAAAAGCGGCGGGCAGCAGCGTGACCAAACAAAAGAAATTCGTCGCCAGTAACATTAGACAAAAAGATGCACTCAAAATTCTAATGACGAACCTATTTGAAATAATCTAGAAACATTAAGTGTGAATACATGAACAGCTCTCCTATTAAATTTTTGTCAATAAAAGTTTAAATTGTTGTAACTGTGACATTTGCCTCCCACAGCCACGACTCCGTGACAACATTATGCCAATATCATTTTGCTTACCACGTTTGGGAAATTGTAAAGGAAACTACAGTAAAATGTTAACTTTCTCTGAAATTGACATGTAACAGTGATGTTTTTGAAAGAAAAAATGGCTGTTCGTGTGACTTTTTCAAATAGAAATAAAAAAAATATCATTTAGTGTCGAAATTTAATAAATGATAACACTGTTGATTCTGCCTGCCTTTTTTTGGTAGGTATTAGATAAAATTATAATTTTTTGCATATTTCGTTTTACAGAACGTATAACTATATTTATATAGGTAGTATTTATATTCTTTTTTAATTGCATTATAATTTATTTAATCCTCAACATGTCGTGTGCTTTAAAAGAAGAGAAAAAATTTACAAAATACCAAGAAAATTAACCTTAATCAAGATACTACATATACTTAAAATCGAAGTATAGACATAAAAAAATAAATTAATTTAAGATGAATAAATAATTATGTAAGTAACTATTTGCAAAAATAACCTGGTTATTTATTATGTTTAATTTACTGTTTACTCTTTTTCTTTTTAACAAAATTTCTAATTTATCCAACTGTAATCCTACGTAATTTGTGTGAAAATTTTGTAAATCCTTATAAATACCATAATATTAGGTCCTTACATATGAAATTGGCGTTTTGCCGTACTGGCAAATTTGATCTCAAATATCTTCTCTTTGATTATGAATTCCAAATCCAAATTTATACAGCTATTTACTCATGTATTTGTGTTTTGAAAATTACAATTCATTTGTTTTTTCCTCAATTGTTTTTTTCTTTGCGTAACTCAGTTTACAAAATGAAAAACTTGAAATATCGCGTTATTTACGAGTACGAGTTCCACCGTGG
Source organism: Agrypnia vestita (assembly GCA_016648135.1). Lineage (NCBI taxonomy): Eukaryota > Metazoa > Arthropoda > Insecta > Trichoptera > Phryganeidae > Agrypnia > Agrypnia vestita. Next base: position 11,629 of record JADDOH010016686.1, read on the forward strand.
TACCAGTGCTGCAGAAACGGCTCGAAGGATTAATGATGTGTATGGCGACGGTGCCGCAAAAGAAAACACAGTGCGTTTTTTGGTTCCAACGTTTCGTTCTG
>JADDOH010016688.1:0-20280 GCA_016648135.1 Agrypnia vestita
GCTGTATGCACCCTGTGAAAAGGTTGTTTAAATTGCATCGCGTTTGGTCATATTCTTCAAATATGTGAGAAACACATAACGCTAATATTCTCACTTGGACCAGCAAATTTCTTACTAGGACCTCCAAAAATTATAACTTTTTTTATTGCATTGCCAGCATTGGACGGTGCTAGATGCACTCTGTGAAAATAAAGTTTTAATTTCTTCGCGTATGGTCATTTTTGTGAGAAACACATAAAACTAATTTTCAAACTTGGACCAGCAAATTTCTTACTAGGACCGCAAAAAATGTTATGTTTTTTTATTTCTTTGCCAGCATTGGACCCTGCTGGATGCACTCTGTGAAAATGAAGTTTAAATTGCATCGCGTTTGGTCACAATCATTTTTGTGAGAAACACATAAAGCTAATTTTCACACTTGGACCAGCAAATTTCTTACTAGGACCGCAAAAAATGTTAATTTTTTTTGTTGCATTGCCAGCATTGGACCGTGCTGGATGCACTCTGTGAAAATGAAGTTTAAATTTCTTCGCGTTAGGTCATTTTTGTGAGAAACACATAAAGCTAATTTTCACACTTGGACCAGCAAATTTCTTACTAGGACCGCTAAAAATTATAACTTTTTTTATTGCATTGCCAGCATTGGACAGTGCTAGATGGACTCTGTGAAAATGAAGTTTAAATTGCATCGCGTTTGGTCACAATCTTCAAATATGTGAGAAACGCATAACGCTAATTTTCTCACTTGGACCAGCAAATTTCTTACTAGGACCTCAAAAAATTATAACTTTTTTTATTGCATTGCCAGCATTGGACCGTGCTGGATGCACTATGTGAAAATGAAGTTTAAATTTCTTCGCGTTAGGTCATTTTTGTGAGAAACACATAAAGCTAATTTTCACAATTGGACCAGCAAATTTCTTACTAGGACCGCAAAAAATGTTAATTTTTTTTGTTGCATTGCCAGCATTGGACCGTGCTGTATGCACCCTGTGAAAAGGTTGTTTAAATTGCATCGCGTTTGGTCATATTCTTCAAATATGTGAGAAACACATAACGCTAATATTCTCACTTGGACCAGCAAATTTCTTACTAGGACCTCAAAAAATTATAACTTTTTTTATTGCATTGCCAGCATTGGACGGTGCTAGATGCACTCTGTGAAAATAAAGTTTTAATTTCTTCGCGTATGGTCATTTTTGTGAGAAACACATAAAACTAATTTTCAAACTTGGACCAGCAAATTTCTTACTAGGACCGCAAAAAATGTTATGTTTTTTTATTTCTTTGCCAGCATTGGACCCTGCTGGATGCACTCTGTGAAAATGAAGTTTAAATTGTATCGCGTTTGGTCACAATCTTAAAATATGTGAGAAACACATAACGCTAATTTTCTCACTTGGACCAGCAAATTTCTTACTAGGACCGCAAAAAAAATATATTTTTTTTTATGGCATTGCCAGCATTGTAACGTGCTGGATTTACACTGTGAAAATGAAGTTTAAATTTCTTCGATTTTATCATTTTTGTGAGATACACATAAAGCTAATTTTCACACTTGGACCAGCAAATTTCTTACTAGGACCCCAAAAAATGTTATATTTTTTTTATTGCATTGCCAGCATTGGACCGTGCTGGATGCACTCTGTGAAAATGAAGTTTAAATTTCTTCGCGTTTGGTCACAATCTTCAAATATGTGAGAAACACAACGCTAATTTTTTCCCTTGGACCAGCAAATTTCTTACTAGGACCGCAAAAAATTATATTTTTTTTATTGCATTGCCAGCATCGTAACGTGCTGGATGCAAACTGTGAAAATGAATTTTAAATTTCATTGCGTTTGGTCAATTTTGTGAGAAACACATAAAGCTAATTTTCACACTTGGACGAGCAAATTTCTTACTAGGACCGCAAAAAATTATAACTTTTTTTATTGCATTGCCAGCATTGGACCGTGCTGGATGCACTCTGTGAAAATGAAGTTTAAATTGCATCGCATTTGGTCACAATCTTCAAATATGTGTGGAAACACATAACGCTAATTTTCTCACTTGGTTGGACCACGTTTGTCTTACTAGGACCGCAAAAAATGTTAAATTTTTTTATTGCATTGCCAGCATTGGACCGTGCTGGATGCACTCTGTGAAAATGAAGTTTAAATTGCATCGCGTTTGGTCACAATCTTCAAATATGTGAGAAACACATAACGCTAATTTTCTCACTTGGACCAGCAAATTTCTTACTAGGACCGCAAAAAAATAAATTTTTTTTAATGCATTGCCAGCATTGTAACGTGCTGGATGCAAACTGTGAAAATGAAGTTTAAATTTCTTCGCGTTTGGTCATTTTAGTGAGTAACACATAAAGCTAATTTTCACACTTGGACCAGCAAATTTCTTACTTGGACCGCAAAAAATCTTAATTTTTTTTGTTGCATTTCCAGCATTGGACCGTGTTGGATGCACTCTGTGAAAATGAAGTTTAAATTGCATCGCGTTTGGTCACAATCTTCAAATATGTGAGAAACGCATAACGCTAATTTTCTCACTTGGACCAGCAAATTTCATACTAGGACCGCAAAAAAATGATAATTTTTTTTATTGCATTGCCAGCATTGGACGGTGCTGGATGCACTCTGTGAAAATGAAGTTTAAATTTCTTCGCGTTTGGTCATTTTTGTGAGAAACACATAAAGCTAATTTTCACACTTGGACCAGCAAATTTCTTACTTGGACCCAAAAAAATGTTAATTTTTATTATTGCATTGCCAGCATTGGGCCGTGCTGGATGCACTCTGTGAAAATGAAGTTTAAATTGCATCGCGTTTGGTCACAATCTTCAAATATGTGAGAAACACATAACGCTAATTTTCACACTTGGACCAGCAAATTTCTTACTAGGACCTCAAAAAATTATAACTTTTTTTATTGCATTGCCAGCATTGGACGGTGCTTGATGGACTCTATGAAAATGAAGTTTAAATTTCCTCGCGTTAGGTCATTTTTGTGAGAAACACAAAAAGCTAATTTTCACACTTGGACCAGCAAATTTCTTACTAGGACCGCAAAAAATGTTTTGTTTTTTTATTGCATTGCCAGCATTGGACCCTGCTGGATGCACTCTGTGAAAATGAAGTTTAAATTGCATCGCGTTTGGTCACAATCTTCAAATATGTTAGAAACACATAACGATAATTTTCTCACTTGGACCAGCAAATTTCTTACTAGGACCGCAAAAAAAATATAATTTTTTTTATTGCATTGCCAGCATTGTAATGTGCTGGATGCACACTGTGAAAATGACGTTTAAATTTCTTCGCTTTTGGCATTTTTGTGAGAAACACATAAAGCTAATTTTCTCACTTGGACCAGCAAATATCTTACTAGGACCCCAAAAAATGATAATTTTTTTTATTGCATTGCCAGAATTGGACGGTGCTAGATGCACTCTGTGAAAATGAAGTTTAAATATCTTCGCGTATGGTCATTTTCGTGAGAAATACATAAAAGTAATTTTCACACTTGGACCAGCAAATTTCTTACTAGGACCGCAAAAATGTTAATTTTTTTTTGTGCATTGCCAGAATTGGACCGTGCTGGATGCACTCTGTGAAAATGAAGTTTAAATTTCTTCGCGTTAGGTCATTTTTGTGAGAAACACATAAAGCTAATTTTCACACTTGGACCAGCTAATTTCTTACTAGGATCGCAAAAAATGTTATGTTTTTTTATTGCATTGCCAGCATTGGACCGTGCTGGATGCACTCTGTGAAAATGAAGTTTAAATTTCTTCGCGTTAGGTCATTTTTGTGAGAAACACATAAAGCTAATTTTCACTCTTGGACCAGCAAATTTCTTACTAGGACCGCAAAAAATGTTAATTTTTTTTATTGCATTGCTAGCATTGGACCGTGCTGGATGCACTCTGTGAAAATGAAGTTTAAATTTCTTCGCGTTTGGTCATTTTTGTGAGAAACACATAAAGCTAATTTTCTCACTTTGACCAGCAAATTTCTTACTAGGACCGCAAAAAATTATAATTTTTTTATTGCATTGCCAGCATTGGACCGCGCTGGATGCAATCTGTGAAAATGAAATTTAAATTGCATCGCGTTTGGTCACAATCTTCAAATATGTGAGAAACACATAACGCTAATTTTCTCAATTGTCCAGCAAATTTCTTACTAGGACCGCAAAAAATTATATTTTTTTTTATTGCATTGCCAGCATTGTAAGGTGCTGGATGCAAACTGTGAAAATGAAGTTTAAATTTCATCGCGTTTGGTCAATTTTGTGAGAAACACATAAAGCTAATTTTCACACTTGGACCAGCAAATATCTTACTAGGACCACAAAAAATGTTACTTTTTTATGTTGCATTGCCAGAATTGGACCGTGCTGGATGCAATTTGTGAAAATGAAGTTTAAATTGCATCGCGTTTGGTCACAATCTTCAAATATGTGAGAAACACATAACGCTAATTTTCTCACTTGTCCAGCAAATTTCTTACTAGGACCGCAAAAAATTTTTTTTTTTATTGCATTGCCAGCATTGTAAGGTGCTGGATGCAAACTGTGAAAATGAAGTTTAAATTTCATCGCGTTTGGTCAATTTTGTGAGAAACAAATAAAGCTAATTTTCACACTTGGACCAGCAAATATCTTACTAGGACCACAAAAAATGTTAATTTTTTATGTTGCATTGCCAGAATTGGACAATGCTGGATGCAATTTGTGAAAATGAAGTTTAAATTGCATCGCGTTTGGTCACAATCTTCAAATATGTGAGAAACCCATAACGCTAATTTTCTCACTTGTCCAGCAAATTTCTTACTAGGACCGCAAAAAATGATAATTTTTTTTGTTGCATTGCCAGCATTGGACCGTGCTGGATGCACTCTGTGAAAATGAAGTTTAAATTTCTTCGCGTTAGGTCATTTTTGTGAGAAACACATATAAAAAAAAAAATAAAGTCCTAATTTCACAATTCGTGGTTGAGCCAGCAATTTTTTTACTAGGACCGCAAAAAATGTTAATTTTTTTTATTGCATTGCCAGCATTGGACCGTGCTGGATGCACTCTGTGAAAATGAAGTTTAAATTTCTTCGCGTTAGGTCATTTTTGTGAGAAACACATAAAGCTAATTTTCACTCTTGGACCAGCAAATTTTTTACTAGGACCGCAAAAAATGTTAATTTTTTTTATTGCATTGCCAGCATTGGACCGTGCTGGATGCACTCTGTGAAAATGAAGTTTAAATTTCTTCGCGCTTTTGGTCATTTTTGTGAGAAACACATAAAGCTAATTTTCACACTTGGACCAGCAAATTTTTTACTAGGACCGCAAAAAATGTTAATTTTTTTTATTGCATTGCCAGCATTGGACCGTCCTGGATGCACTCTGTGAAAATGAAGTTTAAATTTCTTCGCGTTTGGTCATTTTTGTGAGAAACACATAAAGCTAATTTTCTCACTTTGACCAGCAAATTTCTTACTAGAACCGCAAAAAATTATAATTTTTTTATTGCATTGCCAGCATTGGACCGCGCTGGATGCAATCTGTGAAAATGAAGTTTAAATTGCATCGCGTTTGGTCACAATCTTCAAATATGTGAGAAACACATAACGCTAATTTTCTCACTTGTCCAGCAAATTTCTTACTAGGACCGCAAAAAATTATATTTTTTTTTATTGCATTGCCAGCATTGTAAGGTGCTGGATGCAAACTGTGAAAATGAAGTTTAAATTTCATCGCGTTTGGTCAATTTTGTGAGAAACACATAAAGCTAATTTTCACACTTGGACCAGCAAATATCTTACTAGGACCGCAAAAAATGTTAATTTTTTATGTTGCATTGCCAGAATTGGACCGTGCTGGATGCAATTTGTGAAAATGAAGTTTAAATTGCATCGCGTTTGGTCACAATCTTCAAATATGTGAGAAACACATAACGCTAATTTTCTCACTTGTCCAGCAAATTTCTTACTAGGACCGCAAAAAATTTTTTTTTTTATTGCATTGCCAGCATTGTAAGGTGCTGGATGCAAACTGTGAAAATGAAGTTTAAATTTCATCGCGTTTGGTCAATTTTGTGAGAAACACATAAAGCTAATTTTCACACTTGGACCAGCAAATATCTTACTAGGACCACAAAAAATGTTAATTTTTTATGTTGCATTGCCAGAATTGGACAATGCTGGATGCAATTTGTGAAAATGAAGTTTAAATTGCATCGCGTTTGGTCACAATCTTCAAATATGTGAGAAACCCATAACGCTAATTTTCTCACTTGTCCAGCAAATTTCTTACTAGGACCGCAAAAAATGATAATTTTTTTTGTTGCATTGCCAGCATTGGACCGTGCTGGATGCACTCTGTGAAAATGAAGTTTAAATTTCTTCGCGTTAGGTCATTTTTGTGAGAAACACATAAAGCTAATTTTCACTCTTGGACCAGCAAATTTTTTACTAGGACCGCAAAAAATGTTAATTTTTTTTATTGCATTGCCAGCATTGGACCGTGCTGGATGCACTCTGTGAAAATGAAGTTTAAATTTCTTCGCGTTAGGTCATTTTTGTGAGAAACACATAAAGCTAATTTTTACTCTTGGACCAGCAAATTTTTTACTAGGACCGCATAAAATGTTTATTTTTTTTATTGCATTGCCAGCATTGGACCGTGCTGGATGCACTCTGTGAAAATGAATTTTAAATTTCTTCGCGTTAGGTCATTTTTGTGGGAAACACATAAAGCTAATTTTCACTCTTGGACCAGCAAATTTTTTACTAGGACCGCAAAAAATGTTAATTTTTTTCATTGCATTGCTAGCATTGGACCGTGATGGATGCACTCTGTGAAAATGAAGTTTAAATTGCATCGCGTTTGGTCACAATCTTCAAATATGTGAGAAACACATAACGCTAATTTTCTCACTTGGACCAGCAAATTTCTTACTAGGACCGCAAAAAATATTTAATTTTTTTATTGCATTGCCAGCATTGGACCGTGCTGGATGCACTTTGTGAAAATGAAGTTTAAATTTCATCGCGTTTGGTCAATTTTGTGAGAAACACATAAAGCTAATTTTCACACTTGGACCAGCAAATATCTTACTAGGACCGCAAAAAATGTTAATTTTTTTTGTTGCATTGCCAGAATTGGACCGTGCTGGATGCAATTTGTGAAAATGAAGTTTAAATTGCATCGCGTTTGGTCACAATCTTCAAATATGTGAGAAACACATAACGCTAATTTTCTCACTTGGACCAGCAAATTTCTTACTAGGACCGCAAAAAAAGTTAATTTTTTTTGTTGCATTGCCAGCATTCGACCGTGCTGGATACACTCTGTGAAAATGAAGTTTAAATTTTCTTCGCGTTTGGTCATTTTTGTGAGAAAAACATATAGCTAATTTTCACACTTGGACCAGCAAATATCTTACTAGGACCGCAAAAAATGTTTTTTTTTTAATGCATTGCCAGCATTGGACCGTGCTGGATGCACTCTGTGAAAATGAAGTTTAAATTGCATCGGGTTTGGTCACAATCTTCAAGTATGTGAGAAACACATAACGCTAATTTTCTCACTTGGACCAGCAAATTTCTTACTAGGACCGCAAAAAAAGTTAATTTTTTTTGTTGCATTGCCAGCATTGGACCGTGCTGGATACACTCTGTGAAAATGAAGTTTAAATTTCTTCGCGTTTGGTCATTTTTATGAGAAACACATAAAGCTAATTTTCACACTTGGACCAGCAAATTTCTTACTAGGACCGCAAAAAATGTTTTTTTTTTTATTGCATTGCCAGCATTTGACGTTGCTGGATGCACTCTGTGAAAACGAAGTTTAAATTTCATCGCGATTGGTCATTTTTGTGAGAAACACATAAAGCTAATTTTCACACTTGGACCAGCAAATTTCTTACTAGGACCGCAAAAAATGTTTTTTTTTTTATTGCATTGCTAGCATTGGACCGTGCTGGATGCACTCTGTGAAAATGAAGTTTAAATTGCATCGCCTTTGGTCACAATCTTCAAATATGTGAGAAACACATAACGCTAATTTTCTCACTTGGACCAGCGAATTTATTACTAGGACCCCAAAAACTGTTAAATTTTTTTATTGCATTGCCAGCACTGTAACGTGCTGGATGCACACTGTGAAAATGAAGTTTAAATTTCTTCGCGTTTGGTCATTTTTGTGAGAAACACATAAAGCTAATTTTCACACTTGGACCAGCAAATTTCTTACTAGGACCGCAAAAAATGTTAATTTTTTTTGTTGCATTGCTAACATTGGACCGTGCTGGATTACACTCTGTGAAAATGAAGTTTAAATTTCTTCGCGTTTGGTCATTTTTGTGAGAAACACATAAAGCTAATTTTCACACTTGGACCAGCAAATTTCTTACTAGGACCGCAAAAAATGTTTTTTTTTATTGCATTGCCAGCATTTGACCGTGCTGGATGCACTCTGAAAACGAAGTTTAAATTTCTTCGCGTTTGGTCATTTTTGTGAGAAACACAAAGCTAATTTTCACACTTGGACCAGCAAATTTCTTACTAGGACCGCAAAAAATGTTTATTTTTTTTATTGCATTGCTAGCATTGGACCGTGCTGGATGCACTCTGTGAAAATGAAGTTTAAATTGCATCGCGTTTGGTCACAATCTTCAAATATGTGAGAAACACATAACGCTAATTTTCTCACTTGGACCAGCAAATTTCTTACTAGGACCGCAAAAAATGTTAATTTTTTTTGTTGCATTGCCAGCATTGGACTGTGCTGGATACACTCTGTGAAAATGAAGTTAAAATTTCCTCGCGTTTGGTCATTTTTGTGAGAAACACATAAAGCTAATTTTCACACTTGGACCAGCAAATTTCTTACTAGGACCGCAAAAAATGTTAATTTTTTTTATTGCATTGCCAGCATTGGACCGTGCTGGATGCACTCTGTGAAAATGAAGTTTAAATTGCATCGCGTTTGGTCACAATCTTCAAATATGTGAGAAACACATAACGCTAATTTTCTCACTTGGACCAGCAAATTTCTTACTAGGACCGCAAAAAATTATAATTTTTTTTATTGTATTGCCAGCATTGTAACGTGCTGGACGCACTATGTGAAAATGAAGTTTAAATTTTATCGCGTTTGGTCAGTTTTGTGAGAAACACATATAGCTAATTTTCTCACTTGGACCAGCAAATTTCTTACTAGGTCCGCAAAAAATGCTAATTTTTTTATTGCATTGTCAGCATTGGAACGTGCTGGATGCACTCTGTGAAAATGTAGTTTAAATTGCATCGCGTTTGGTCACAATCTTCAAATATGTGAGAAACACATAACGCTAATTTTCTCACTTGGACCAGCAAATTTCTTACTAGGACCGCAAAAAATTATATTTTTTTTAATGCATTGCCAGCATTGGAACGTGCTGGATGTACTCTGTGAAAATGAAATTTAAATGGCATCGCGTTTGGTCACAATCTTCAAATATGTGAGAAACAGATAACGCTAATTTCCTCACTTGGAACGGCAAATTTCTAACTAGGACCGCAAAAAATGCTAATTTTTTTTATTGCATTGCCAGCATTGGACCGTGCTGGACGCACTATGTGAAAATGAAATTGAAATTTTATCGCGTTTGGTCAGTTTTGTGAGAAACACATATAGCTAATTTTCTCACTTGGACCAGCAAATTTCTTACTAGGATCACAAAAAATGCTAATTTTTTTATTGCATTGTCAGCATTGGAACGTGGTGGATGCATTCTGTGAAAATGAAGTTTAAATGGCATCGCGTTTGGTCACAATCCTCAAATATGTGAAAAACACATAACGCTAATTTTCTCACTTGGACCACCAAATTTCTAACTAGGACCGCAATTTTTTTTTTTTTTATTGCATTGTCAGCATTTGAAGGTGCTGGATGCACTCTTAGAAAATGAAGTTTAAATGGCATCGCGTTTGGTCACAATCATCAAATATGTGAGAAACACATAACGCTAATTTCCTCACTTGGACCAGCAAATTTCTTACTAGGATCGCAAAAAATGCTAATTTTTTTATTGCATTGTCAGCACTGGAACGTGCTGGATGCACTCTGTGAAAATATAGTTTAATTGGCATCGCGTTTGGTCACAATCTTCAAATATGTGAGAAATACATAACGCTAATTTCCTCACTTGGAACGGAAAATTTCTAACTAGGACCGCAAAAAATGCTAATTTTTTTTATTGCATTGCCAGCATTGGACCGTGCTGGACGCAGTATGTGAAAATGAAATTGAAATTTTATCGCGTTTGGTCAGTTTTGTGAGAAACACATATAGCTAATTTTCTCACTTGGACCAGCAAATTTCTTACTAGGTTCGCAAAAAATGCTAATTTTTTTATTGCATTGTCAGCATTGGAACGTGCTGGATGCACTCTGTGAAAATGAAGTTTAAATGGCATCGCGTTTGGTCACAATCTTCAAATATGTGAGAAACACATATTGCTAATTTTCTCACTTGGACCAGCAAATTTCTTACTAGGATCGCAAAAAATGCTAATTTTTTTATTGCATTGTCAGCATTGGAACGTGCTGGATGAACTCTGTGAAAATGAAGTTTAAATGGCATCGCGTTTGGTCACAATCCTCAAATATGTGAAAAACACATAACGCTAATTTTCTCACTTGGACCACCAAATTTCTAACTAGGACCGCAAATTTTTTTTTTTTTTATTGCATTGTCAGCATTTGAAGGTGCTGGATGCACTCTGTGAAAATGAAGTTTAAATGGCATCGCGTTTGGTCACAATCTTCAAATATGTGAGAAACACATAACGCTAATTTCCTCACTTGGACCAGCAAATTTCTTACTAGGATCGCAAAAAATGCTAATTTTTTTATTGCATTGTCAGCATTGGAACGTGCTGGATGCACTCTGTGAAAATGAAGTTTAAATGGCATCGCGTTTGGTCACAATCTTCAAATATGTGAGAAACACATAACGCTAATTTCCTCACTTGGACCAGCAAATTTCTTACTAGGATCGCAAAAAATGCTAATTTTTTTATTGCATTGTCAGCATTGGAACGTGCTGGATGCACTCTGTGAAAATATAGTTTAATTGGCATCGCGTTTGGTCACAATCTTCAAATATGTGAGAAACACATAACGCTAATTTCCTCACTTGGAACGGAAAATTTCTAACTAGGACCGCAAAAAATGCTAATTTTTTTTATTGCATTGCCAGCATTGGACCGTGCTGGACGCAGTATGTGAAAATGAAATTGAAATTTTATCGCGTTTGGTCAGTTTTGTGAGAAACACATATAGCTAATTTTCTCACTTGGACCAGCAAATTTCTTACTAGGATCGCAAAAAATGCTAATTTTTTTATTGCATTGTCAGCATTGGAACGTGCTGGATGCACTCTGTGAAAATATAGTTTAATTGGCATCGCGTTTGGTCACAATCTTCAAATATGTGAGAAACACATAACGCTAATTTCCTCACTTGGAACGGCAAATTTCTAACTAGGACTGCAAAAAATGCTTATTTTTTTATTGCATTGCCAGCATTGGACCGTGCTGGACGCACTATGTGAAAGTGAAATTGAAATTTTATCGCGTTTGGTCAGTTGTGTGAGAAACACATATATCTAATTTTCTCACTTGGACCAGCAAATTTCTTACTAGGTTCGCAAAAAATGCTAATTTTTTTATTGCATTGTCAGCATTGGAACGTGCTGGATGCACTCTGTGAAAATGAAGTTTAAATGGCATCGCGTTTGGTCACAATCTTCAAATATGTGAGAAACACATCACGCTAATTTCCTCACTTGGAACGGCAAATTTCTAACTAGGACAGCAAAAAATGCTAATTTTTTTTATTGCATTGCCAGCATTGGACCGTGCTGGACGCACTATGTGAAAATGAAATTGAAATTTTATCGCGTTTGGTCAGTTTTGTGAGAAACACATATTGCTAATTTTCTCACTTGGACCAGCAAATTTCTTACTAGGATCGCAAAAAATGTTAATTTTTTTATTGCATTGTCAGCATTGGAACGTGCTGGATGCACTCTGTGAAAATGAAGTTTAAATGGCATCGCGTTTGGTCACAATCCTCAAATATGTGAAAAACACATAACGCTAATTTTCTCACTTGGACCACCAAATTTCTAACTAGGACCGCAAAATTTTTTTTTTTTTATTGCATTGTCAGCATTTGAAGGTGCTGGATGCACTCTGTGAAAATGAAGTTTAAATCGCATCGCGTTTGGTCACAATCTTCAAATATGTGAGAAACACATAACGCTAATTTCCTCACTTGGACCAGCAAATTTCTTACTAGGATCGCAAAAAATGCTAATTTTTTTATTGCATTGTCAGCATTGGAACGTGCTGGATGCACTCTGTGAAAATATAGTTTAATTGGCATCGCGTTTGGTCACAATCTTCAAATATGTGAGAAACACATAACGTTAATTTCCTCACTTGGAACGGAAACTTTCTAACTAGGACCGCAAAAAATGCTAATTTTTTTTATTGCATTGCCAGCATTGGACCGTGCTGGACGCAGTATGTGAAAATGAAATTGAAATTTTATCGCGTTTGGTCAGTTTTGTGAGAAACACATATAGCTAATTTTCTCACTTGGACCAGCAAATTTCATACTAGGACGCAAAAATGCTACTTTTTTTATTCAATTGTCAGCATTGGACCGTGCTGGATGCACTCTGGTGGAAACATATAGTGTAAATGGCCTCGCGTTTGGTCACAACTCTTTCAAAATATGTGGAGAAACACATAACGCTAATTTCCTCACTTGGACCAGCAAATTTCTTACTAGGATCGCAAAAAATGCTAATTTTTTTATTGCATTGTCAGCATTGGAACGTGCTGGATGCACTCTGTGAAAATGAAGTTTAAATGGCATCGCGTTTGGTCATAATCTTCAAATATGTGAGAAACACATAACGCTAATTTCCTCACTTGGACCGGCAAATTTCTAACTAGGACCGCAAAAAATGCTAATTTTTTTTATTGCATTGCCAGCGTTGGACCGTGCTGGACGCACTTTGTGAAAATGAAGTAGAAATTTTATCGCGTTTGGTCAGTTTTGTGAGAAACACATATAGCTTATTTTCTCACTTGGACCAGCAAATTTCTTACTAGGATCGCAAAAAATGCTAATTTTTTTATTGCATTGTCAGCATTGGAACGTGCTGGATGCACTCTGTGAAAATATAGTTTAAAGGGCATCGCGTTTGGTCACAATCTTCAAATATGTGAGAAACACATAACGCTAATTTCCTCAATTGGACCAGCAAATTTCTTACTAGGACCGCAAAAAATTATAATTTTTTTTATTGCATTGCCAGCATTGGACCGTGCTGGACGCACTATGTGAAAATGAAATTGAAATTTTATCGCGTTTGGTCAGTTTTGTGAGAAACACATATAGCTAATTTTCTCACTTGGACCAGCAAATTTCTTACTAGGATCGCAAAAAATGCTAATTTTTTTATTGCATTGTCAGCATTGGAACGTGCTGGATGCACTCTGTGAAAATATAGTTTAATTGGCATCGCGTTTGGTCACAATCTTCAAATATGTGAGAAACACATAACGCTAATTTCCTCACTTGGACCGGCAAATTTCTAACTAGGACCGCAAAAAATGCTAATTTTTTTTATTGCATTGCCAGCGTTGGACCGTGCTGGACGCACTTTGTGAAAATGAAGTTTAACTGGCATCGCGTTTGGTCATAATCTTCAAATATGTGAGAAACACATAACGCTAATTTCCTCACTTGGACCGGCAAATTTCTAACTAGGACCGCAAAAAATGCTAATTTTTTTTATTGCATTGCCAGCGTTGGACCGTGCTGGACGAACTTTGTGAAAATGAAGTAGAAATTTTATCGCGTTTGGTCAGTTTTGTGAGAAACACATATAGCTTATTTTCTCACTTGGACCAGCAAATTTCTTACTAGGATCGCAAAAAATGCTAATTTTTCTATTGCATTGTCAGCATTGGAACGTGCTGGATGCACTCTGTGAAAATATAGTTTAAATGGCATCGCGATTGGTCACAATCTTCAAATATGTGAGAAACACATAACGCTAATTTCCTCAATTGGACCAGCAAATTTCTTACTAGGACCGCAAAAAATTATAATTTTTTTTATTGCATTGCCAGCATTGGACCGTGCTGGACGCACTATGTGAAAATGAAATTGAAATTTTATCGCGTTTGGTAAGTTTTGTGAGAAACACATATAGCTAATTTTCTCACTTGGACCAGCAAATTTCTTAATAGGATCGCAAAAAATGCTAATTTTTTTATTGCATTGTCAGCATTGGAACGTGCTGGATGCACTCTGTGAAAATATAGTTTAAATGGCATCGCGTTTGGTCACAATCTTCAAATATGTGAGAAACAAAAGAACGCTAATTTCTCACTTGGACCAGCAAATTTCTTACTAGGACCGCAAAAAATGCTAATTTTTTTATTGCATTGTCAGCATTGGAACGTGCTGGATGCACTGTGTGAAAATGAAGTTTAAATTGCATCGCGTTTGGTCACAATCTTCAAATATGTGAGAAACACATAACGCTAATTTTCTCACTTGGACCAGCAAATTTCTTACTAGGACCGCAAAAAATTATAATTTTTTTTATTGTATTGCCAGCATTGTAACGTGCTGGACGCACTATGTGAAAATGAAGTTTAAATTTTATCGCGTTTGGTCAGTTTTGTGAGAAACACATAAAGCTAATTTTCTCACTTGGACCAGCAAATTTCTTACTAGGACCGCAAAAAATTATATTTTTTTTAATGCATTGCCAGCAATGGAACGTGCTGGATGTACTCTGTGAAAATGAAGTTTAAATGGCATCGCGTTTGGTCACAATCTTCAAATATGTGAGAAACACATAACGCTAATTTCCTCAATTGGACCAGCAAATTTCTTACTAGGACCGCAAAAAATTATAATTTTTTTTATTGCATTGCCAGCATTGGACCGTGCTGGACGCACTATGTGAAAATGAAATTGAAATTTTATCGCGTTTGGTCAGTTTTGTGAGAAACACATATAGCTAATTTTCTCACTTGGACCAGCAAATTTCTTACTAGGATCGCAAAAAATGCTAATTTTTTTATTGCATTGTCAGCATTGGAACGTGCTGGATGCACTCTGTTAAAATATAGTTTAAATGGCATCGCGTTTGGTCACAATCTTCAAATATGTGAGAAACACATAACGCTAATTTCCTCACTTGGACCAGCAAATTTCTTACTAGGATCGCAAAAAATTATAATTTTTTTTATTGCATTGCCAGCATTGTAACGTGCTGGATGCACACTGTGAAAATAAAGTTTAAATTTCATCGCGTTTGGTCAGTTTTGTGAGAAACACATATAGCTAATTTTCTCACTTGGACCAGCAAATTTCTTACTACGTTCGCAAAAAATGGTAATTTTTTTATTGCATTGTCAGCATTGGAACGTGCTGGATGCACTCTGTGAAAATGAAGATTAAATGGCATCGCGTTTGGTCACAATCTTCAAATATGTGAGAAACACATAACGCTAATTTCCTCACTTGGAACGGCAAATTTCTTACTAGGACTGCAAAAAATGCTTATTTTTTTTATTGTGCATTGCCAGCATTGGACGTGCTGGATCGCACTATGTGACAATTAAATTAACATTTTATCGCGTTTGGTCATTTTGTGATAAACACTATATAGCTAATTTTCTCACTTGGACCACAAATTTCTTATAGGATCGCAAAAAATGCTAATTCTTTTTATTGCAATTGTCAGCATTGTAACGTGCTGCTCACTCTGTGCAAAATAGTTTAAATGGCATCGCGTTTTGGTCACAATCTTCAATATTTGAGAACACCCTAACGCTAATTTCCTCAATTGGACCAGCAAATTTCTTACTAGACCGCAAAAATTAAAGTTTTTTTACATTGCATTGCCCAGCATTGGACCAGTGCTGGACTGCACTATGTGAAAATTAAATTAAAATTTTATCCATCTCGTCTCAAAAGCAGTCCAACAACTTATTGATTATTAACATAGAGGATATTTATAACATTTCAATTTCATTTTCACATATTGCGTCCAGGCACGTTCCAATGCTGGCAATGCAATAAAAAAAATTATAATTTTTTGCGGTCCTAGTAAGAAATTTGCTGGTCCAAGTGAGGAAATTAGCGTTATGTGTATCTCACATATTTGAAGATTGTGACCAATCGCGATGCCATTTAAACTTCATTTTCACAGAGTGCATCCAGCACGTTCCAATGCTGACAATGCAATAAAAAAATTAGCATTTTTTGCGGTCCTAGTAAGAAATTTGCTGGTCCAAGTGAGAAAATTAGCTATATGTGTTTCTCACAAAACTGACCAAACGCGATAAAATTTAAACTTCATTTTCACATAGTGCGTCCAGCACGGTCCAATGCTGGCAATGCAATAAAAAAAATTAGCATTTTTTGCGGTCCTAGTAAGAAATTTGCTGGTCCAAGTGTGAAAATTAGCTCTATGTGTTTCTCACAAAAATGACCAAACGCGAAAAAAATTTAAATTCATTTTCACAGTGTGCATCCAGCACGTTCCAGTGCTGGCAATGCAATAAAAAAAAATTTTTTTTCCGGTCCTAGTTAGAAATTTGCTGGTCCAAGTGAGAAAATTAGCGTTATGTGTTTTTCACATATTTGAAGATTGTGACCAAACGCGATGCCATTTAGACTTCATTTTCACAGAGTGCATCCAGCACGTTCCTATGCTGACAATGCAATAAAAAAAATTAGCATTTTTTGCGGTCCTAGTAAGAAATTTGCTGGTCCAAGTGAGAAAATTAGCTATATGTGTTTCTCACAAAACTGACCAAACGCGATAAAATTTAAACTTCATTTTCACATAGTGCGTCCAGCACGGTCCAATGCTGGCAATGCAATAAAAAAAATTAGCATTTTTTGCGGTCCTAGTAAGAAATTTGCTGGTCCAAGTGAGAAAATTAGCTTTATGTGTTTCTCACAAAATTAGTGTTATGTGTTTCTCACATGTTTGAAGATTGTGACCAAACGCGGTGCAATTTAAACTTCATTTTCACATAGTCCATCCAGCACGTTCCAATGCTGGCAATGCAATTAAAAAAATTAACATTTTTTGCGGTCCTAGTAAGAAATTTGCTGGTCCAAGTGAGAAAATTAGCTTTATGTGTTTCTCACAAAACTGACCAAACGCGATTAAATTTAAACTTCATTTTCACATAGTGCGTCCAGCACGGTCCAATGCGGGCAATGCAATAAAAAAAATTAGCATTTTTTGCGGTCCTAGTAAGAAATTTGCTGGTCCAAGTGTGAAAATTAGCTCTATGTGTTTCTCACAAAAATGACCAAACGCGAAAAAATTTGAAATTCATTTTCACAGTGTGCATCCAGCACGTTCCAATCCTGGCAATGCAATAAAAAAAAAATTTTTTGCGGTCCTAGTTAGAAATTTGCTGGTCCAAGTGAGAAAATTAGCGTTATGTGTTTTTCACATATTTGAAGATTGTGACCAAACGCGATGCCATTTAAACTTCATTTACACAGAGTGCATCCATCACGTTCCAATGCTGGCAATGCATTAAAAAAAATATAATTTTTTGCGGTCCTAGTAAGAAATTTGCTGGTCCAAGTGAGAAAATTAGCGTTATGTGTTTCTCACATATTTGAAGATTGTGACCAAACGCGATGCCATTTAAACTTCATTTTCACAGAGTGCATCCAGCACGTTCCAATGCTGGCAATGCAATAAAAAAAAAAAAAATACGGTCCTAGTTAAATATTTGCTGGTCCAAGTGAGAAAATTAGCGTTATGTGTTTTTCACATATTTGAAGATTGTGACCAAACGCGATGCCATTTAAACTTCATTTACACAGAGTGCATCCATCACGTTCCAATGCTGGCAATGCATTAAAAAAAAATATAATTTTTTGCGGTCCTAGTAAGAAATTTGCTGGTCCAAGTGAGAAAATTAGCGTTATGTGTTTCTGACATATTTGAAGATTGTGACCAAACGCGATGCCATTTAAACTTCATTTTCACAGAGTGCATTCATCACGTTCCATTGCTAGCAATGCAATTAAAAAAATTATCATTTTTTGCGGTCCTAGTAAGAAATTTGTTGATCCAAGTGTGAAAATTAGCTCTATGTGTTTCTCACAAAAATGACCAAACGCGAAAAAAATTTAAATTCATTTTCACAGTGTGCATCCAGCACGTTCCAGTGCTGGCAATGCAATAAAAAAAAAAATTTTTTCTGGTCCTAGTTAGAAATTTGCTGGTCCAAGTGAGAAAATTAGCGTTATGTGTTTTTCACATATTTGAAGATTGTGACCAAACGCGATGCCATTTAGACTTCATTTTCACAGAGTGCATCCAGCACGTTCCAATGCTGACAATGCAATAAAAAAAATTAGCATTTTTTGCGGTGCTAGTAAGAAATTTGCTGGTCCAAGTGAGAAAATTAGCTATATGTGTTTCTCACAAAACTGACCAAACGCGATAAAATTTAAACTTCATTTTCACATAGTGCGTCCAGCACGGTCCAATGCTGGCAATGCAATAAAAAAAATTAGCATTTTTTGCGGTCCTAGTAAGAAATTTGCTGGTCCAAGTGTGAAAATTAGCTCTATGTGTTTCTCACAAAAATGACCAAACGCGAAAAAATTTGAAATTCATTTTCACAGTGTGCATCCAGCACGTTCCAATCCTGGCAATGCAATAAAAAAAAAAAATTTTTGCGGTCCTAGTTAGAAATTTGCTGGTCCAAGTGAGAAAATTAGCGTTATGTGTTTTTCACATATTTGAAGATTGTGACCGAACGCGATGCCATTTAAACTTCATTTACACAGAGTGCATCCATCACGTTCCAATGCTGGCAATGCATTAAAAAAAAATATAATTTTTTGCGGTCCTAGTAAGAAATTTGCTGGTCCAAGTGAGAAAATTATCGTTATGTGTTTCTCACATATTTGAAGATTGTGACCAAACGCGATGCCATTTAAACTTCATTTTCACAGAGTGCATTCATCACGTTCCATTGCTAGCAATGCAATTAAAAAAATTATCATTTTTTGCGGTCCTAGTAAGAAATTTGTTGGTCCAAGTGTGAAAATTAGCTCTATGTGTTTCTCACAAAAATGACCAAACGCGAAAAAAATTTAAATTCATTTTCACAGTGTGCATCCAGCACGTTCCAGTGCTGGCAATGCAATAAAAAAAAATTTTTTTTCCGGTCCTAGTTAGAAATTTGCTGGTCCAAGTGAGAAAATTAGCGTTATGTGTTTTTCACATATTTGAAGATTGTGACCAAACGCGATGCCATTTAGACTTCATTTTCACAAAGTGCATCCAGCACGTTCCAATGCTGACAATGCAATAAAAAAAAGTAGCATTTTTTGCGGTCCTAGTAAGAAATTTGCTGGTCCAAGTGAGAAAATTAGCTATATGTGTTTCTCACAAAACTGACCAAACGCGATAAAATTTAAACTTCATTTTCACACAGTGCGTCCAGCACAGTCCAATGCTGGCAATGCAATAAAAAAAATTAGCATTTTTTGCGGTCGTAGTAAGAAATTTGCTGGTCCAAGTGAGAAAATTAGCGTTATGTGTTTTTCACATATTTGAAGATTGTGACCAAACGCGATGCCATTTAAACTTCATTTTCACAGAGTGCATCCAGCACGTTCCAATGCTGGCAATGCAATAAAAAAAAAAAAAAAAATTGCGGTCCTAGTTAAATATTTGCTGGTCCAAGTGAGAAAATTAGCGTTATGTGTTTTTCACATATTTGAAGATTGTGACCAAACGCGATGCCATTTAGACTTCATTTTCACAAAGTGCATCCAGCACGTTCCAATGCTGACAATGCAATAAAAAAAATTAGCATTTTTTGCGGTCCTAGTAAGAAATTTGCTGGTCCAAGTGAGAAAATTAGCGTTATGTGTTTTTCACATATTTGAAGATTGTGACCAAACGCGATGCCATTTAAACTTCATTTACACAGAGTGCATCCATCACGTTCCAATGCTGGCAATGCATTAAAAAAAAATATAATTTTTTGCGGTCCTAGTAAGAAATTTGCTGGTCCAAGTGAGAAAATTAGCGTTATGTGTTTCTCACATATTTGAAGATCGTGACCAAACGCGATGCAATTTAAAGTACATTTTTACAGAATGCATCCAGGACGTTCCAATGCTGGCAAAGCAATAAAAAAAA
>JADDOH010016690.1:0-35766 GCA_016648135.1 Agrypnia vestita
AATACTAATTTCGCTAGCAGTCTGTCTGTTGTCTGACCGTAACTTCCGGCAGCGCCCGTAAATTTGTTTAATTTTTTTTATTATTTTTTTTAACCCTACCCTCTCCCCACGATACATTTTCTTTATATACTATCTAAATCTACATCCTTTGACAGATCTTACCCACATTTTGCATGCTTATTCTTTAGGAACCGACTTGTAAAAGTACGTCATTTTTGACGGGTCACAGCTAATTCATTTATTAAATAAAAAATAATAATAATTTCAAAAAGTGAAAATATCATCATCATTATAAAAAGCTCGACAACTCTGGGTGGGCTTTGACTGAATCTAGAAGTCTCCATTGTCCGAGGTTTCTTGGATTTTTCGTAACAGGTGATTTTTTCTTGGATTAAGTTGTTAGCCTCATGCCAAATCCCCTACCAGGAGGGCCAGGGTTTTCTTTGTCTGCTTTTCCGTTCTTTAGCTGAGGGGTTCCGATGAAAATGTGAAAAAGTGAAAATAAATAATTACATATGAAAATAAACCTAACACACATATTATCAAAAAAACTATCAAAATCTCAAAATCGATAGCACTTAAAATTTGTCAAGCTTTTAAGAAATATATCTACATATATTCACTGTTCTTGGCCAAGTGTGTGCAGTTTCGGCAGTGGTGGGTGAATGTGGTAAACTGTTTTAACATGGTCACTGTAGTACACGCGAATGCACATGCGTATACCAAATATGTAGCATAATTATAAAAACGTTGTAGAGATTTGGACCAGAATTTTTTAGCAAAGTTTTAAAAAAATTATTTGACTTGTACTTAGGAGAATGAATTTTTAATATTCCATATAAGTTACTTTCGTGACATTCCAATAGAAAGATAAGTCAGAAATACTGAAAAAAAAAGATAAATTTGATGTCGCTTCATAACTGTTGATATAACGACATTGTTGTTTACACATTTTCGAGTCATAATTATTACAAAACAAACAGGAATCTACCCGTAATATGTTGTGGACTAGCTGTAACTAGGGACTTACACCCTGTTTACTATCCATAGCTATATACATTACCTCCATAATGCCATTGAATCTATATAGGTTCGTTGTGGCTTACACATTTTCGAGTCATAATTTAAGCAGGAATCTACCCGTAATGTGTTGTGGACTAGCTGTGACTAGGGACTTACACTCTCTTTATAATCCATAGCTATACATTACTTTAATAATGTCATTTTATTTGTATGAGGACACTGTTGCTTACACATTTTCGAGTCATAATTTAAGCAGGAATCTACCCGTAATGTGTTGTGGACTAGCTGCGACTAGGGACTTACACCCTATTAACAATCCACAGCTATACATTACTTCCATAATTCCATTGTATCTGCGTAAGGACAAATGAACGTACTGACAAAAATACTGTGGTATCGAATTATTATTAAAAATAATAATGATTATGTCTAACCGCAAATTTAACGCGCATAAAAAGACCTTTTTAATTTAATAATTAAATTAAAACGTTACCATAAACCTTTTCGCTCAACACCCCTTAAAAACACCTGCTTTCACCCTGGTCGGGATCTTTTGTCATGCAAAATGTATTCGGAGAGCCTTCATTACGAAGGCTGTATAGTGTGTATAATCTATCTCGGAACATGTTTAACTCGATTATTCTACAAGCGTGGATTTCAGCCTCACAATCAGGTTTATTATTACTATTCTTAAAGTATTGACGACGCAATATTTAATGAATAAATATTGTACTAAATGTGAATGCTCCCTATTTCGTAAACAAGCCGCGAAATATCTAAAATTAAATAATACAATCGGCCATCTTTTGAAAATAACAAGATTGTTATTTAATGATTATATCCCAACACTCAAAAATAGAGAAATGTCAAATGCCAATATTGGCTGTAATATTTGAACTCTTTGGGTGCACAAATTAGTGGATGTATGTGAAACATACTGATTTCCTACATACAACAATATTCGCCTTACAACACTTTGGTATTATCTTCAACATTCGGTAAACGCCTGGAACAGTTGACGGGAACATTCTTGCAAACAATTGTAATGTATAGAATAATCTCGGAAGTTCGAAAAAGCAACGTTTTTCGTATAAAACGGCTTTGCCAGTGCCGCAACGATTCATGTTTATTTCGACGTTTACCGGGATAACATTAACAAGCGATAAAACCGTTAGCGAAAACAGTGTTACCAACGTGTGCGTGATACCAGCGACAGAAGATTCATATCAGGCGTAGTATTTACGTGGAGAAGTAAACAGAATATTCTAGCACGCTATAATAAAGTGTTTCACAGACGAGTGATTGATTGAGAAAGAGTGTCAATTAAATTCGTGGCGAATTTGTTAAAACAATTTATAAATCGTTAATTAATTTCTAGTGTTTTCATTTGCCTCCCAAAGCCACATCTTATGACAGTAATATTAATACTTATTTCATATAATATTAGTCAAAAAACTATATTTTACAAAAAAACTCCAGATTACAATGATTGGTTTGCGTGATGATATAAATATCGCTTCGAAATCAAATAAGCAGGTATTTTTTAAGAACACGCAGATATCATAGAGGTCCGACATTGCAATCCATGTATGTGTAACGAAATATTGAAATTCCCTTTTAAATTTAAAATGGTTTATATGCCATTACTGCATAATTGTCGGGTGTTAGACAGTGATATTGCACCATCGTATATGTAGACATAAAAACAGGATGAAATTTCTGCCTCCTGTCTTGGGTTTTTAATGAAAATTATTTATGAATCCCTTATACTTCACATTCCACTCAATCATACTAAATAGACCAGGTGGATATTTTTCAAAGGTCTCAACTTAAATCGCAAAAGTCGCAAATGTAAATTTACGACTTAATATATTTACTGTCGTCAATCTACGACTTGAATATTTTTGAGTGTCGGGCTAACAATATTCAAAATAACAATCTTGTTATTTTCAGAATATGGCTGAATAAATTAAACATTATAATACGAAAAATTCAAGTTTTTCGCTATTGTAGAGACGCGAGAGTGTCGAGTGTTCTATTTTTTCTTACCCTATGGATGTCCCACATAATCTTAGATCGCCTTTAACGTGAATAATACTGTGATTTCATCTACCAATCATAAGTTATTGAGTTGACCTGGTATAGACATATATTCTGGGGTTTGAACGACCCACCAATCTGATACACAAAGTATCAAAATTTTTGTTAGAAAATGACATAAATATATAATTAAATATACCCTTCTTTAGTAACACCTCATGTACAACTTGTAAAATGGCACAAATCGCTCATTTAGGGCGGATCACTTAATTATAAAAAGAAGAAGAACAAAAATTATTCTTGAAATTTATAAATAAAACTTCCGTCTGTAAACTCCGCTGTAACCCGTCAATGTCGACGGGTTACAGCTAGTGTTATATAATAAAGCTCAAGACATTATTATAATTATAAAGTGGCGAAAATTAATGCCAATAGACCCAATGAAATGGAATTAAATTTTTTTTACAGGAATTTATGATGCCTGTCGATCTTAAAAACTTTGACTATATTTGAAATAAACCTACCTACAAAACAGTTTTTTTATTCCCTTTCTTTTAACTCGTAGCGTCTGCTTGCTTGCTTTTCTGATGAAAAAACTTTGGATCGATTTTTAACCCTTTTCCCGTGATCAAATCGAGCTGAAACTTTACAGGCAGACTGGTGGCGACGATAAAAATGATCTAACAAATTTTCGTTTTAAAAAAATTAACAATTATAGTAAAGTTTTGGATTTTTAGAAATTTAAATGATTTTTTCGAATTGGAATCATTTTATATGAGTAATTAGCCCGACGCGTGTATAGTCACGAAACCTGACTCAAAGCGAAAGGGAGTATTGTAAAAGTTGCTTTTTATGGGTAAGTTTTTTATGTTTCGCTACATCTCTGGAGGATTTCAAGGTGCGTGTCGATCACGTGACTGAAAAGCCTTGCGTGACGTGTGAAGTTTGGCCAATCAAGACGCTTGTCATTTTAAAGACTAATGAATGACGCAATTAATTTAAGTATTAAGTACAACGGGTACTGGCCTATCACTTATCGCTCTACACGCCCGTCACGGTGTTCCACAACTTCGGAAGTTGGCTCAGCGATGTCACTCACGAGAGCGACGGCCAACTTTCTACTTAAATTATGATTTTCATTTCGAAATTAAATTTCTATAGTTAAACATCACGCAACGGAATATTTTCACACCAATCAAAGCCAAGATAGAAATTCTTTATTAATGAGTTTGTTTACTGCGCTGGCAGATTTTTTGAAAGTATTGTCACATGTCGTGGCTGCGGGAGGAATGAATGAAAATGCTGAAAATTAATTACCGATTTATTAATTAATTATTTAATGTACAAGTCACTAAACACTATCAAATTTAACGATATTCTTTAAATTGCACTAATTACCTTATTAATTTATACAGTCCATTCGTTCCCGTTTAACCTTCCATGCCCCCACTTTTTCCTTGATTCCTGGCAATTCGCTTCGGGAATAATAACATTAAGGTAATTTGTATAAGTGTCAAAGCAAATTGCGCTTACGGTTTTGTAACAGTAGACTAGGCAGTTTCTTTGACTTATCAAAACATGTCAATAAGGAAAGGAATTTTTCATATTCGATATAAGTTACTGTAATGAAAGTTCAACGTTTTTCGAAAAATATTGAAAAAAATACTAACTTTGATGAAAATTTTCGTAACTCTGTTACACCCTGAATATATGTGTATGTAAGTATATTGTGTTTTCTGAGGTAATCTCCGTAACTACTCATCCGATTTCAAAAATTTTCACCAATATTTAGAACAACTTTCAGGGGTGAACATATACTATATATTATCCCGTTAAAATAAAATAGCTTTTCGTGGTGACCTATTTTACAAACAAAGTCGATGAAAAAATGGTCCAACGATGCGTTTTTTACGAACGCTGCCTTAAGGTAAGAGATATTTAAATACTTTCTACAGAGAAGTTGTAGAACTCAAAAAATTGTATAAAAAAAGTCCGCAACGACATATATCTATATGTTAAGGTTTATACACAGATTGATAACATAGACTTATCGTTACTTCTTAAAAAAGTAACCCATAAAAACCAAGTTTTTATTATAATCCCTTTCTTTGTAAAATATAACAACAATTAAAGACGAATTAAAACATATAACATAACACTAAACTTACAGTAATTTAATATATTTCTAAAATGTCAGATGTTTTGAGCTTTGATAAGACACTTCATGCTTTGAAGATTAAATTCTAAAAACATTTGTCAGTCAATTTAGATTTTCGACATTCGTAGTGAAGTACCTACTACGTATACCGACGGAGTAATTCAAATTTAGAAAATATTCCGCGACGTTATCGGCCACCATTGCTAGTAATCAAACATTTCTAATGATTCCAATTTTAAAAAACCATTAAAATTTCTAAAAATCCGAAATTATACTATAATTATTAACTTTTTTAACGAAAATTTGATAGATCTTTTTGATGAAACGGTTAGAAATCGATCAAAAGTTTTTTAGTCAGATAAGCAGACAAGACGACAAGTAGACAAGCAGACGCTACGAGTTAAAAGAAAGGGAGTAAAAATCGGATTAGCTAGTCTAATAATAAGTACATATTGTAAAAAATATTAACCATTCAAATAAATAAACAAATTTAATAAATTTTACAAAGAAAGAAAAATGCTGGAATAAAAGTATAATAAAAAAGTGGTACGCGCAATAAGGAATGTAAATTCCGCGTGTAAAAGCACAATAAAAAAATTCTGCGAGCCGAGACTTTGAACTCTGATTAGGTTCAACAAATAGAGACTGAAAAATGGGACTGACTGTGGATTCTTCACTCATATTAGATGAGGGGATTGGACCGGAGCAGTGGCGTCACTGCCGATAAGACAGCCAATGCCGTAAGGGTGTATAAAGCTAAAAAATGTTTAAAAAAAAACAGACCGTCAATAGGTCGACATTAGGCCTCGTATTCGAGAATACTTTACTTTCCATTTCTTTTAAACAGAGGGCGAAGATATTATATATATATATATATGATTTTATTTCAAGTGAGTAAGTTTTTTATGCCAGCAGTCTTTTAACTCTAGGTTAAAAAAACTATACTAAAAACTATAGAGTACAAAGTAGAGATATTTAAAGAAAATATGAACACGATTATTCAATTTTATTTTTTTATTTAGAAATAAGAAATAACTATAAAGCGTCAAAAATGACGTTATTTAGGTTTAAGGTTTGAGAACAACGTCATCTAGCATAGGGTTAGTGGCCAAAGTAGTTACTCATGGAAACATAGATAATTATGCATTTTTCCTTTATTATATATACTATAATATAATATATATATATATATATATATATATATATCTATATATATATATATATATTATAGCATATTTATTTTTATTTGCGGCATTTGGTAGCAGTAGTGATGGACATTGACACGTTGAGAATGATATATTTTGCATATATATTCAAATTAGCTCGTAAATAATAAAATGATGATTAAATCGCAAATATTATTAAGATATTCGCATTTAAAAAAATTTAAATGACACTTTTTATTGGTTATTTCATAGGTATTCATTAAACGCTAGCAATGAGTATTTATAATAGATTTGATGATCATTTTGCTATTATAACATATTTTTTCTCCCCTTATGTACCCTTGTGTTCAAATTGTAAATGCTGTAATGTACAGATAGATAATGTAGCTAATTCATTTATGATGAAGTCAAAATGAAAAATTAGGAAAGAATAAAAATCTTTACTCAAGAATTGTGAATACAATTAAAAAAGGGACACTTATGATATATGACGCAAGTATTGACAAAGCTAGAAAGGGTGGGCGACCGTGAAAGGCGTAATAAGGTTAACCAGATACTGGAAGATGGTTCTCTAGGAAAATATATCAATTTTGAAAGTAAATATTGATGAAAAATTAATTAATAAAACTAGTAAATCACCTTTAACAGTGAGACATCTAGTTTATTCCGTTGAAAGCGACAATTTTTTATCACTTTTCAGTCTTTGAGTGGAACCCGCTATGTGGCGCCAGTACTTCTAGTCCATTTTGTTTGGAGAAAACATTTAAAATGAATCAATTACTTGTCTTTTGGGTCGCACTGGTGGCTTTTTTATAATTTAAATCAGTATTTTAATTAAATCAGAGCCATCTCTAAAAATTAAACTCACTAAATGGAAGGAATAATAAATTGATGGAATAATATAAAAAATGTCGATTTATTTTTCATGGAAATAATTTTAGTGGAATACGCAGAATATCATATACGAGTATTTAGTCCATACATTCAGTATATATTTTATTTTTTATTTATTTATTTATTAGGGCTTCTAAAAAAATTATAGTAATCCATGTCAAGCATAATATACAATTAATATACTAGACCAGAAATACTGCATTTCATGTACTTTATTAACTCTTAAGACTGTGCTAAAAAATACCTTCGGGAACGGTGGTGTAACACAGCGTTTCCTGATTAAAAATCGGCATAGTTTTTAATATGTGTTATAATATACATATATACAATACAGATAAGACTTTTTAAAGGTCCCTTTATATAATTATGTAAGTTAAACATACATATTTTCATTATTTTAGTAAATTATCATAAAATCATGGCATATCGAATTTGCGTGCGCTCACGTCGACGAATCATTACAAACCGAATTCAACGACGCGGTTGCCGGGTCGCCTCAGTCTGTCTTTGTCTAACACGTATTACGCGACCCTAACGTACTCTTTCGATATTGTTTTCGCTTTCACCGAAACCCAAGCAACCGCCATCTCTGTCCTACCTGAAATGTGTGGTATTGTCGTGCGCTTTCTTGCTCGATTTAACTGCGATGTGCAATATTCTGCTCTCTTTTACACACTAGCCGAAAATACCAGAGTAATGAATAAATATTTTTTAATTAAAAAATCCGTTTCAAAAAACAGTATAATTTTGTCATTTTGGTGTGAAAATGTCTATTCGATGAATACAAAAAAATGTGACGTTTTAGTTTTCGTAAATAAGGTAAATGTTTCATATTTTCGATGACATGTAGACCTACGTTACATCACTGACACACATGAGTTATTGGAGATATTTATATTATTCAAACATAAGACATCAACACAATATACACTTACGTGAATGCATGTTCTCAATTCATTTAAATCCATTTATAACATAATGTTAGCTGATATCCACGTAAAGTGACGTAAATAAACATAATCTAAATTTCATTTACGAGAGTTTTTCATTTGGAGAATGACCCAGCTTGAGATTGGAAGAAAGAGGCGAAAAATCAAACGTTACCCAAAACCACAAACACCCACAATTATTTTATCTGAACAGTAAGACAAATATTCTGTTTTAACTACTGCTTAGGTGAGACTGAAAAAACGAATATCTATGGTCTATACAGTCACATCTCTCTTACCAATAGCGTGTAGTGAGGTTGAGACCGCGAATATCGAGACACGGTGTATAGACGGGGACCATGAAAGTTGAGAGTTGTCTACTGTGAATCTTGTATCCGACGCAAATCGCTGAATTCATGCAGGATGGGAGATGGATGGATATTTTGGATTGACTCCAGTGGACTGTATACGAAAAATTGGAAGGGAAAAGGAAGTCGGACTATTCTGCGACGTCACTTCTTCCTTCCAGTAAAGAAAAAGATGCTCCAAAACCGACGTATCCTCGATAAACTTTCGAATGCTTGCACACTCAATGGTGCTCGGAACTGACAATATATTCTAACGAATTGATACTTCACTCCATGGAAGAATGTGGCCATTGAAATTGTTTAAATTGATTAAGTAAAGTAGGCAGGACGAGGAGAGGAGGGAGGTCGTGACGTAAATGCCAACATAAAGTATTCATTCCCGTCCATGAAATCATTTTCCGTATTATGTCATAGAAGTGAATACTGAAGTTATGATAAAAAAAATAAAAATTATCACGGGTCCCAAATCTCTCAAAAATCTCCTGAATTTTTACACCCTTTATATTAACTCGTGGCGTCTACTTGCTTGCCGTCAACAAAAATTTTGGATCGATTTTCGACCCTTTTCTTGTGATCCAATCGAGCTGAAACTTGGCAAGTAGACTCGTGGCGATGATCAAAAGGATCTATCAAATTTTCGTTAAAAAAAATTAATAATTATAGTATAATTTCTGATTTTTAAAATTTTTATTGGTTTTTTCAAATCGGAAGCATTAGAAAAGTTTGATTACTAGCATAGCGGCCCGATAACGTCGCGGAATATTTTCTAAATTTGAATTAATCCGTCGGTATACATAATAGGTACTTCACTACGAATGTCGAAAATCTAAATTGACTGACAAATGTTTTAAGAATTTAATCTTCAAAGCATGAAGTGTCTTATCAAAGCTCAAAACATCTGACATTTTACAAATGTACTGTAAGTTTAGTGTTATGTTATATGTTTTAATTCGTCTTTAATTGTTGTTATATTTTACAAAGAAAGGAAGTATAATAAAAACTTGGGTTTTATGGGTTACTTTTTTAATTTTAACATTTAAAAAAATCTCAAATTCCTTACGGTAAGAGGAGTCAACGGCGTGGCTGTGTACCCTTATTTTATTTCATGGTATTATTTATGTTAGCCAAAGATTAAATTGAAAACGAAATATGTTTTCCAGTAGTTATTCTAATGAGCGAATGTTTTTATAACATTAATTAAAATATTAACCTTATATTGCGCATAATAACGAATATATTATATAAGTAAGATTTTATGGGCTCAGTAGACCCGTCTATAGAAGGTTTAGTGTTTCATAAAAGCATTATGAAGTATTAGTGATGATCACATCAAGTTTCTATTCATCAGCCAGTCAATACCATTGATTATGAGTTGGGGGGCATAAAAATAAATTTGCTCCGCCCGCCTAAAGTAAAGTTACGCCAGTGGCGTAGAATATCAAATACTCGGAGAGCTGAATGGCGAAGGATGAAGCTAATGAACTGAAATAAAGATTACGTTCCCTCTGAATGGGCAAAAATCAAAAAACCCAACTGCGATCAAAAGGGTCGTGCCGCCACGAGGACTACTCCATAGCACAATGATTGAGAGAAATAAATACACAAAAGTATTTACAATTCCTTTATATTTAAAACGACAGTCGAGTTAGATATCACATACGATAAATATTAGGTCCTTACATATGAAATTGGCGTTTAGTATGGGAGGAACATAAAGCCGATTTTTTTTTATTATAATATATTTATTTAATCAAAGTATTGTACCATTGCTATCTATGCACTTTTGCCATCTCATAGGTAGTTCACCGATCCCTTTACTAAAAAAACCATTCGGACGGGAATCAATAAAATCTTTGAAGGCGGTTTGGACTGCCCCATCGGAGTTGAATTTTTTCCTTTGCAAGAAGTTATCCAAATTTCGAAAAAAATGGTAATCTGTTGGGGCAAGGTCCGGAGAGTACGGTGGATGTCTTAGACATTCCAATTGAAGCTCCTCTAATTTGGTAGCCGTCTGTTGTGCAGTGTGTGGTCTAGCGTTATCATGAAGCAGCAGTGGCCTAGAGCGATTAACCAGCCTCGGTTGTTTAGCAGCTAGCTTTTCCATCATGGTTTGCAGTTGCTGACAATAGACATCTGCCGTAATCGTCTGGCCAGATTTAAGAAAGCTGTAGTGAACGACACCAGCACTAGTCCACCAAACGCTCACAAGTAACTTTTTTGGAGTCAATTTTCGCTTGGGGCATGGTTTGGCTGGTTCGGCAGGGTTCAGCCATTGCGATGAGCGCTTCCGATTATCGTACAGGATCCACTTTTCATCACAGGTAATGATTCGATTTAAAATCCCTTCATTATTGTGCCGGTTGAGTAATGCAACGCAGCAGTCAACGCGCGTTTGTTGATTTGCTTCACTCAATTCGTGAGGTACCCACCTTTCAAGCTTTTTCACCTTACCAATTTGCTTCAAGTGGATTAAAACAGTTTTATCACTAACACCGCAGCCTGCAGCTAACTCGGATGTGGTTTGCGATGGATCCGCTTCAACAATAGCCTTCAATTCTTCATTATCAACTTTGGTCTCCGGCCGTCCACGGGGCTTGTTCTGCAGGTCGAAATTTCCAGAACGAAAACGTTGGAACCAAAAACGCACTGTGTTTTCTTTTGCAGCACCGTCGCCATACACATCATTAATCCTTCGAGCCGTTTCTGCAGCACTGGTGCCACGGTGGAACTCGTACTCGTAAATAACGCGATATTTCAAGTTTTTCATTTTGTAAACTGAGTGACGCAAAGAAAAAAACAATTGAGGAAAAAACAAAAGAATTATAATTTTCAAAACACAAATACATGAGTAAATAGCTGTATAAATTTGGATTTGGAATTCCTAACTAAAGAGAAGATATTTGAGATCAAATTTGCCAGTACGGTAAAACGTCAATTTCATATGTAAGGACCTAATACAATTAAAAAAATGTACAGTTTTTTGTTATTCATTAAGTGGGTGGTAAGGTATTTAATTATTTTTTTTGCTTTTTATTTTTAATTTTTACATGAATTTATAACATTGCAAGAATATTTTGTCGAAATTTCAAGTCAATCGGAGCAAACTTGACGAAAATATGAACATTTGAACGATACTCAGACTGATTTTCTATACCTGCTCGGGCAGCTAAGAGACGCGCTCACCTGAGGACTACCGGACGTGCTATTGTATTGGAAGAGTTTTGCGTAGACAAGGACAAAAAGATGCTGATGATGAAAGCTCTTTGCTGTGTGAACATGGCATCGACGATTATGTGTAAGTATAAAAGTGTTGAGTTTTATTTTGAATTTTACAGTGTGCAAAACTTTAAAGCGTTTCCCCCACATCTCACGTTTTCAAAGTCGGTGTCCATCATAAATTCAAAACTACTGCACCGATCCTTTTGAAATTTTGAACACTATTTCTGTACATAATTTACGAGGTAACGCTGGAGACTTTTTTTCAAATTTGTTATTAATTTATTTTTTAAATAACAAATTCAATCAGAGCAAAATTTATGAAGTTATGAACATTTGAGCCATGCTCAGGCTGCACGGGCATCTGAGGGACAAGCTCATCTGATGATTACCGTATGCGCTATTGTATTGGAAGAGTTTTGCGTAGACAAGGAAAAAATGATGCTTTAGATCTTCTTGATGAAAGCTCTTTGCTGTATGGACCTGGTATAGACGACTATGTGTAAGTATAAAATAATTTTCGAGTTTTATTTTCAATTTTACAGTGTGCAAAACTTTAAAGCCTATTTCTGAAACTTGTCATTTTTGAAATCCGTGTATGCCATTACTCAAAATCTACTGGACCGATCATTTTGAAATTTTACATAGTATTCTTTCACGTAACTCACCAGGTAATGCCGTGGAGCCCTTTTTTCTTTTATTTAATAATTATTAATTTTTCAGTAACAATTGGCTGATTTTTTTGGTGAAAATCGGTATTTTGGCATCCAAGTGCTACCAAAAATTGAAATATCGAAAAAAAAAAATTTCACGGCGAAGAGAAAACTTTCCTTTAAAAAGTACATTTTGATCATTTTATTTCAGATGATTTTGTTTCGAGTTATGATGTACACCGCAAAACAATTGTTTTTCGAGGCGCCTCTGGAGAATCACTGCCACTCGCATAAATATAAATATTTTGCAGTAAAAATGTTTAAAAAAATTGTATACAATGTTTTATTACATAAAAATGAAGTAAACAAACTAGCACTACCTTTATCGACAAAAAAATCTTGAAAACAAGCATTTTTTTCAACTTTTTTTCAACTTCGAATTAACCATACCCTACTTAAGTAAAAAAATTAAAACATTAAATAAAATAGTAAAAAGAGTTTCTACTATTTTATTTAATGTTTTAATTTAATTAATACTATTGAAATAAAAATTATTTGTGTCAATATAAAAATAATTATGAACATTTGCTACAAGAAAAATACTAATAAAGGGTTTTGTTTTTAGGAGTGGAGCAATTTAAATTGTCCATGAAATTAGCTTTATTTGATATAATTTTATGGCATTAATATTTTAATATTATGTTCTTCTTCTCTTCTTCTCAAAAAACTTAACTCAGAGTAATACACATGTTTTATTTTTCACATATACCTATGCTGATACGTTGGAATTTTTATGAATTTAGTATAATGCCACTTTCATGATAAGTGCACATATACTTTCTCCTGTATTAAATTTTTCTATAATTCATGTGTTTCATTTTATTATATTTTTACTCTTTTATGTTTTCAAATTTTACCTTCATTCATGTGTTTTATTGAATTATATCTCTACTCTTCTATATTTTATTCTTTTTTTAAAAAAAATAGTGAAGCGAACACCGAATTCGTGTCACATCGATATTCTTACTATTTTCAAACTAAGCTAAACGCTTGTGTTATGAAAATAGGACTAACTTGCTAGTCTGGAGTGAGGTTCAAACTCGCGACCTTTAGATCACGAGGTGAGCGTCCTAACCACAAGACCAACAAGGTACTCCAATGCTTTTAAATGCTTCTATTATTCATGTGTTTTATTGAATTATATCTCTTCGCTTTTATATTCTAAGCTTTCAAAATTTTCTATTATTAATGTGTTTTAATGTATTATGTACTGTATTATGTAATGTGTACTCTTCTATATTTTATTTTTTATCTATTTCAATACTGATGTATAATTTACATACATATGTTGTTGTATTAATGTTATGTATAAATGCAAAGTAGGTAAAAGCGTATTTAGCCATGTATATTAAATAAATAAAATAAGAAGAAAAAAAATCAGGGCATCTAGCTGTCTTTCGTGGCTGATGCATACATGGCGTAATCTGGAGGTCCATCCAACTGGAGGAGAACCTAATTTTCACAATCCAAACGTGTTCAGTGATGAAGCACACTATTGGTTAAATGCCTGTCAATAAACAGAATTGCCGCATTCGGAGCGATGATAATCCACAAGCTATTGTCCAAACACCATTACATCCAGAAGAGGTAACCGTTTGGTGCACTTTAAATATAATTATTTAAATATTAATGACATAAAATTATCTATCAAGTAAAATAAATTTTATGGATATTAAAAATATTTTTCTGTATTTTATTTAAATTGAAAGTTCTTCGCTTCTAAAAAAAACACCTTTACATGTTTCGGTATAGTCCGTTTACTTCTTCAGGTAGACGTATACTGAAGTGTGTGGGAGTGTATGTCCGGTGTGTAGATTGTTTGGTAGATTGTTGTAGATTGTGGTGGTAGAAAGGGAGCTTTGCGAGAAGGGGTGAAGTGCAGGGTTAAATTTGATTAATATTGGCATTACTGTGTATTAAAGTTTTTATTGCTTTCAAAATTATTATGTTTTAATCCGTATGTCTGTTTATGTAGGATGTGTACATTTGTGTTGTTAACTGTATGGTCGTTTTCTATAATATGATAAGAATTTTCTGAAAAGTTATTATTAGTGAGGTATCTTTTGTGTACTTTTTATCTAGTTTTTGTTGATCCGCCTTTGACCAACATATGTATACATCATGTCGCAATTCTCACATTCTAGTAACTGGAAAGTAATTGTATAAAGTTTTTCTACAAATTATAATGTTTTTCAATTGAATGTTGTTTAGTAATATCATATGATATTTTATCTACATAGAGTACTTTATATCTGTCTAGATTAAATATCACTGCATAGATAAAAATGTTAAAACATTAAATTATATAAATGACGTAATCCGCACATCCCTGGATTGTATTTTTTCGATTTGAGATTGGTTTTTTCTATACATGTTTCTATATAATTCATTTAATTTTAGTATCTGATTAGTATTTAATTTTAAATGTCATCAATGGAAAAACATAAATGCAACGTCATTCATAGAAGTGCACTCAAAATTTCATATTTCATGTTCATATTCCAAAATTAATATTCCAAGTGCATGTTTAATTTCCAGAATGTTATTTTGTTTGTAATCTCAACATATTTTTGGACAAAGAATTTTAATATTTATTTGTATGTAAATAATTAAAAGTAGAATCACTAAAATTGAAACAGTATATACCTACCTACTTATTTTTTGTTCACAGTTACGTTAATATTTAAAAAAAAATGGGTGCATGTATTTGCGTCAGCGACTGGAGCATGTGCAATTTTCATAACTACATTTTCAACAATGATATCGTCACTAACAACTAACAATAATTGCTATTGGTTAAATAATCACTCGGAAAACCTTCATCTTAGCTTCTAATTGGTTATTTGTGACATAAACTTATAATTGGACTTTGTGACTAAGTTAAAATATCGTTTTCATGACGCGCGCATTTCATCGCATCGGAAAGATTCACTCTAAATGATTCTAAAGAAATATAAATTCAAAAAATACCTGGGTATTTTGACAGCTTGCGTTGAATGTGAGGAAATCAACCACGTTATTGTGGTCTCTTTCTATCAAACCATCCATCAAGATCTACTTAAGAAGTAACATATATCAAATTTTTTATGATATTGTAACGAGATGTTAGAATCCAGATTTATTGCGCACTGTCGAAGTCTCTCGAAATCTCTGGGACACTCCATTACGCTCTGGAGTAATCTGAAATCGACTGAAGCATTCTCTTTGGCACTGGAAATTTCGAGGAATTGCTAGAAATGTAAATAATTTTCACGAAGAATCGCAAAACCAACATATCTTGGTACAAAAGGCCAAGCGCGGCGGATCGAATCTTTGTTTTGACGTTAAACATGTTCGATATTCCAGCGATAAAACCGTAACGCAAACCAGTATGGCCATTGCATTGTAAACCTACTAATAAATAAAGGAAGTACCTACCAAGGGTGAGAAGTTTTTCTACAAGCAAATTGTAAATGGAATTTTCTAGAAAGTGATCGAAGCAATAAAAATAGTGCTAATTGCGAAACAGTGAAATGATAAGTATATGAAAAATTCTTGAAACATTAAGTTACTAAAAATTTAAGAACAGTGTTCAATGACTTTTTGCGTAATTAACTTAATTATATACTCACAGAATACCTATAAAATTAAACGCAAAAAAATTAATGCGGCATTTTTTCACGTTTGAAAATATGTTTAATTAAATGAATCGATATAAGGATGAAAACCTTTCACAAAATTTTAATTTAAAATTGTTAAATAATTTTTATATAAAATATATTGGTTAATGATAAATACGGATATATTAAATAAATATTTTAAAAGCTCATACCTAAGGGGTTGAATTTTTTCGAGATCAGTGATTTGATCTCGGTTAAAGTCTAGACCACAGTGGTTCCCAAAGTTGACAGGACCGCGACCCACCAAAAAAAAAAAAATTTTTCTGGACCCACCTCCTGCCTCACATTTTCCCAATTCATATAGTAACCACACGAACTACTTTTCAATTAAGAAAAAAAGAAAAACTACCAAATGTAAACGAAATTTTTGATTACAAAAATAATAATATTGTGATATTTTAATGGGAAGGATGCGTTTGTTGCCCATTTCTTGTCATACCAGCATTAGCGTCGACTTCAATTTTAGTCACTGTTATTCGCAGTGTATTCGATACGTCCAATTTATTTCTGTATTTAGTCTTAATAGAAACCATGGCAGAAAATTCCATAATTTCCCCTTCAAAGGGAGGAGGACTTTCATGGCTTCGTTACACAAGCAGAGATAAGTGTCAGCAACTGAGCCAGAATTTTTGCGATTAAAAGTATTTTTCAGCGACGTATCTTCTGATGAATCAATAAGTCTTCACTAGCTTTTATTGACATTTCAGTCGGTAAGTATTTTGTCTTGAAATGAATTTTAAATATAGTTTATCCTGTTGAATTTTTTCATCTCTTCTTCGAACTAGGCGTTAAAATTATTTTTCAACTCTGTTAAAAGAGTGAAAATTGCAGTCACTATTTTTCTATAATAAACACGACACGACCCGGACGAGACGTGTTGCGCGGTGTTGTGACTGCGACCCACCTAAAGCCATGTATTCACTAGGGGACAAATTGTCCCTCAACAGCTACGTGACGTTGCAACGTCGTGCACTGTTCCGCGACGTCGCGCACAACATAGCGCGGCATTTCTACGTGCCGTTGCAACGTTGCCATGCGCACGGTACCCGAGCGAGCTCACTGCAACATTACGCGGAGCGTTAGTACCACGTGGTATGTTTACAAGTGAATACACGTGCGCTGTATCTGTCAAGATGACAATGTGGGGAACGAAATTGTTCTTGAACTCATCGAGCTGTATCGATCGAAGATCGCATAGAATGTCCGTCCTTCTTTCTTTTTGCAGTAAATAATTTCGCATTCTCCTCTTATTTCTCCTCTTACGTTTCGATAAACGCAATAACATAAACAGATACGCAGCTGTTATCATAACCTCATAGGGCGACATTTCCGCGACGTGTGAAAAATTTATTACAAAAAGGACCTTGTTTTTAATAATATTCAATTTACTACAGTAAAACCTCGTTAATTTGAAATTGCGACCCAAAAAAACATTTCGAATTGCGCGGAACCCCGTTTTCGCCAAATGAGATACCGCAGCTGCCATCATAACCTCATCGGGTGACGTTTCCGTGATAAGATATGCGAGTCCCGGCGTGTACACGTCAAATGACCGCGTCATTGTCCCCGAAACATGAGCGTAGATGTTGATGCGACATATGTTTCGGATTTGTCCCCTAGTGAATACATGGCTTAATATCCGCTCGCGACCCACCAGTGGGTCGCGACTCATAGTTTGGGAAACACTGGTCTAGCGAGTCTCGGCCACAAATTCTAGCTGGTGCGGTGGACTCCGACCATCGAACTCGCTCCCGGGAACCCCCACAAAAGAAAACCGCGCTTGTCATGGTATCTTGGTATTATTAAGTTTTACAGAGGTCCAGCGGTCTGCCAGACCCGCCGTCCGTTCAGACCCCCCGTACCACAGGGGTAATCTTGTTTAAGAGGAAGACCTTTGAGAGATTATTACATATGAGGACGTACATGTAATGAAGGGAGCATAATTCGCTCATCTCTTGTCGCACTGTACGGTGTTTGGTCGGAAAATGCATATTAGTATGTACTTTAAACTGAAATGAAATAAGTGATTATTTTTTTATTTTTTTTTATTTCTTCTTCATGTGCCCTGTAGGGTCCCCCCGACGTCTGCGTCCATCTAGGAAAAAGTTTCCCTGTCCAGGACAATGCGGAATTTTTTTATTAAAATTTCTTTATTGAAAATAAAAATATTACATACATACATTTTACATTGAATATTACATTTTTTAATACATGTTTAAATGTCCCCAGTAAAGTAATACTTGTGTTTGGGGACAGGAGTATG
This sequence comes from Agrypnia vestita, assembly GCA_016648135.1. Lineage (NCBI taxonomy): Eukaryota > Metazoa > Arthropoda > Insecta > Trichoptera > Phryganeidae > Agrypnia > Agrypnia vestita. The sequence goes on from JADDOH010016690.1 coordinate 18,430, forward strand.
ATACATAAGAGCATGATTGAAAAGGTATGTATAAGTTAATAAAGGAACAGTGTAGAGAAATACAAACAAGTCGAGGCTTCTGACTTGGCTTCTTAGACGCATATTGAAAGTTTTCTAGATGGATAGAGTGACGAATGACGAAGTCCTCCAGCGCATGGAAAAATATCGAGAAGTGCTGCGAACTATCAAGATATGAAAAATAAAATGTCTCGGACATATTATGAGGACCAAAGTATAGACTAAAACAACTCATCATCCAGGAGAAAATAAGTGATAAAAGACGCGTTGGAAGACGCCACACCTCATGGCTGCGTAACTTGAGGGACTGGTATAAGTGTAACTGGACTGAGTTGTTCCGTGCGGTGGTAAATAAAATCGTAATCGCCAGAATGATCTCCGACCTCACAATAAGAGGCACAATAAGAAGAAGAAATAATAAATAATTTTTAATTATAATCTTAATTAATAATAATTAATTAACATGAGAGATTTGGCGGTCCTCGTAGCCCAGTTGGCATGACAATGACTTCTCATACAGAGGGCTCCGGGTTCGATTCTCGGTGAGGTCACAATTAATCTATACGATTTACTCAAGTTGAAGCACAAAATAAAAGAAAGGTAAATAATAAAAGTATTACAGAGACGAAGCTATTTATATGAGAAACATCTATGACAGTCTTTTTAAAGGATGGCCCAGTTCACCAATTCCTTCCAAGAGCAACCACATATCCATCAAATTTTGAAACATCAAATTGTCTGGACATCAAAACGTCTGGCGGGTCCGCTAGTAATAAAATAAAAAATCCTAGAACCCGACTGCAACGCCACCTACCGGGTCCAATTGTGAATCTAAACCATCCAGGGACCCACTCGAACACACATAAAAAAATTCATTAAAATCAACCCAGCCGTTTAGAAGTACAGTAACATACACACGTACAGAAGAATTACATATGTAAAGATGTAAAATACAACTTATTTTACATACTTGATACAACTACTGTGTTGAAACTCTTTGTGGTGCGGAAATTTCACTAGAAATCAACACTCAACTAAAAACATTGAAACTGGGTGATAATAATTTGTCGTATATTAGTTTAAAATTAAAAATTACATATCTTTATCAATATTATAAAAACAGCACAACAATACAAGACGCTTTCAGCAAAACAACAATTGAACTTTTTTTTTTCTCTTTTTTCATATCAACATGCTTTCTGTTGTTTTTAAAAATGTTATATTTTTCAAACCTCAAACAATCAAAAAATAATAAACAGGGTACCTGCCTACATTCCATTCCTTCCAAAATATCTGAGATTTAAAAAAGTAACCCATAAAAACCAAGTTTTTATTATACTCCCTTCCTTTGTGAAATATAACAACAATTAAAGACGAATTAAAACACATAACATAACACTAAACTTACAGTAATTTAATATATTTCTAAAATGTCAGATGTTTTGAGCTTTGATAAGACAATTCAGGCTTTGAAGATTAAATTTACAAACATTTGTCAGTCAATTTAGATTTTCGACATTCGTAATGAAGTACCTATTATGTATACCGACGGAGTAATTCAAATTAAGAAAATATTCCGCGACGTTATCGGGCCGCCGTTGCTAATCAAACTTTTCTAATGATTGCAATTTGAAAAAACTAATAAAATTTCTAAAAATTGTTTTTTTTGACGGCAAGCCGGCAAGCAAGCAAGCAGACGCCACGAGTTAATATAAAGGGAGTAAAAAAATGGAAGATTTTCAATGTGCTGGTTTTCATTATTTTATACATTATTTTATATCTATAGATTTTGTAAGGCGTTATATTTCAGCTGCTAGGCATGTTTTTAAATATGATTTTGGCTGTAAAGTGTAGTTGAAAATTGTCAATCCCATGAAACAGTGTATATATATAGATATCGTCGCTGGCAAATGAGACTTTATAATTTAATTTCTTTTTTTTGTGAAAATAAAATATAAATTATACTACAAAAATGATTTTAAATAGAGTGACATTAAATATTTTCTCAGCAGCGATCAATTTCTTTACTTTTGTATTCAAAATAAATGGAATAAATTTTAATTTCAACGCCACGACGAGCAAAATATCTGTCGTAAAATAATTGATGAAGAACGGAGAAATTCTTTGCGCCAGAGACACACGTTTCAAATTAATCATGTTTATTTCAATAACATTGAATGCCAAGTCTAGACAAGATTTATCTCGTACGTTATGCAAATCATCAGAGTTCATTGTCCAGATGGCTTCGCATGGTCCATTGAAGATGAAATTCAGAACGCGAGGGCGGTGGTATGCGAAAAATATTAGAGAGAAATCTTTGAATTTCTTATGTGCGTCTACGGTAGAATATTTGCGCGACGAAATATGCCTGTTCCATATTTCGTCACGCAAAGGCATATTAATATCTAGTTAAAATAAGTATTGTTGCGACTAATTCATTCCATTGAAATATTCGATCAAGAAGAACGCTCAGAAGTTTCGAAATGGGTCGCGTACTTTCTAGAAATACAGGTATACAAGACCAAGCGAGAATTTTTTTATTTTGATCTGTGAGCGACATAAGTGAACGATTTTTCAAGTGATTATTCAAGCGAGTAAACACTAAATTGTGAAATATCTCATTATCTATTATAATATAACAAAAATCTTAGAAGGTGTAGATGTTATATATCTTTACATATATAATTCTTATGCAGGTGTGAATCTCACTGAACTCCTCCTAAACGGCTGGGCTGATTTTAATGAAATTTTTTGTTTATGTTTGAGTGGGTCCCTGGATGGTTTTGATTCACAACTGGACCCGATAGGTGGTGCTACAGTCGGGTTCTAGGATTTATGCCACCCAGATAAAAGCCAACGTTCGGGCAAGACGTCTGTCGTATTCGCTAATATATTACAATATCTCAAATATTATAATTCCCCAAAGTTCAAGATCATTCTTATTTGAAGCTGTAAATCTAGTAAGTTAGTCCTATTAGCATAGCACAAGCGTTTGGCTTAGTTTGAAAATAGTAAGAATATTAATGTGACACGTATTCCGTGTTCGCATCTCTATTTTAAAAAAAAATATATATATATATAGTGTTTCATCTTGTCGCGAATATAGTTGACGTTTAGTTTGTAGTTTTTTAGCCCATTTTATACCATTTATATTCTTGGGATTTTTATTTATTTATTATATTTTATTACTTACAGCTGCAGGGTAGAGTTTTTAAGTATATTTCAAAGGCCGACAGTGCATAAACCTTACCCAAAACCATAAATACCATTTAATATATACTCTTAAATGTTAGACATACCTACAGAAGACACACAATCACCAATACTAGTTATTAGATTCTATTTTACCCAATTGACAAAACAAACATCAAACAGTGATATTTTTCATACAACTAGCGTGTGGCGAGGTGACGAGGATTACGATATCCGAGAGTTGTTTCAAAAAAAGTGTCGAAAATCTCTAAGAAATCTCCTACGTGGATGCAGGGTACATGTTGAAATGCTTATCAACGTAAGACATTTAAAAATAAATTATCTACTATGTTTTAAACCACTTTATTGCTATATATTTGTCAACTAGTTTCGGTTGGACTCAACCTTCTTCAGGACAATTATAATATAGACAATATTATAATTGTCCTATATTATAATCGGTCTATATTATAATTGTCTTGAAGAAGGTTGAGTCCAACCGAAACTAGTTGACTAATATATAGCAATAAAGTGGTTTAAAACATAGTATTCAATTTATTCCTAAATGTCTTATAATGTTAAGCCACAAAGTGTTTTCTTGCTTATCAATGTATACAGCCAGAAAAACAAGGTAGCAAATTATTTCAATTATAGGTAGTTGATGGTTTTATTTTAATAAAATATGAACTGCGTATATTCTCCGTCATTTCCGTATTTTTCTAGGCCACGTGGCATACTTCCAGCTTCGGACGCAGGCGAACCAACCGCATCTCTGCTCGTGGATCTCGGACACCAGAGGTATAAATCATATTTTTATTCCGAGTACTTTTGCAGCACATTCTCTTTGTTCGCTACTAGGACAAATTTGATTCAGAGACTTTTCATTTTATTTTATACTCGTAGAAAAACAGATTTTATCGGATGTAGACAAAACAAATATTAAATCAATTAAATATCTGGTACAGAGAAATAAAAAGATAACGTTTGAGTGTGAGTGTTTATTTTTTAGTAACGGGGGTAAGTTGTCGTATATAAGTAAAAAAAAACAAAGAAACTCTGAGAACGCGCGGTGAAGGTCCGCCCGATCCAATGGCAGAGACTCGACTGTCTTTTTACGTGTGTGAGAATATAATAAAGACCGCACACGAAGCCATTACTGTTAATCTACTTATTCGGCCTGACTCATCAACATTTCCATAAAAAAAATACTGCTGACCCACATACATGAATACATGGAGTAAAAGTTTTGTCGACACAGAATTGGGTCTAGTATGCGCAATTAACAATAATATTATGCTGTATGTAAACAAGGAAAAGCTACACGCATATCGCAAGTCGAGGATTTTCCAGACATTCCGAAATAGTTGTGACAAGGCTTCTTCCAATTCTCACGTGCTTTACGGTGGATAACTATCAAAATTTAAGAGACACAGTCTGTCCCGGATCCTTCACTAACAAAGTAGTCGCGGTTAGCTGCATATTTGTTACTCATCTGCTATTATCCTACCTCGACAGTATCAGCTTAAGACCAGAAACTGTACTCGCTCTAATAATCTCTAATTCATCCCGTTTCTCGTGAGCCGCTTTTTCTTGCCTACTGGTTCTTTGTTTGCTGACAATCTCTTCATATGTAATATGTTCTGAAAGCTTGTGAATATCTAATGCATATCACGTGTCCGATCCTCCTTGGTCTCGGCTCCACGATGATGCCCTCGAAAGTCCGACACTGGATAATGTAATCGCTACAGTGGATCTGATGAAAGCGAATGAAGGAAACGTCGGTGGAAAATTCCAGACCAGAAAAAGGATGTTTTCCCTTATATCTTTTTCATGCAGAAGTACAACAGGCTAAGGGCAGGAACGTATAGTACGTACGGTAGCGCCCCTTGATGTCAGGAGTTCCATTGTCGTTGACCAGCTGTAGAAAGCATCCTATTCATGCTCGCTGGACTTCCTGGAGTGCGATTGAAGAAAAACTACCATAGAGTGCTCATTCCTATTTATAATTCGTTTAACACTTGAAATGTCACATAAGTTGATTCATACAATTCAGCGTCAATATACGACCAATAATGATTTATTTATTTATTTTATACTGTTGTATTTTGCTATAACTTTGTGGTTATTCATTATGAATATATTAATTAAAGTAGTTAACTTTATAAATTGGACAAATTTGGACACTTAAATAATAAGTGTCCAAATTTGGACACTTAACACTGAAGTATGATTGTTTATAATTTTTGAAAACTTCAATTAGTATTAAGTATACCCTGATGAAGGAACGTCGTTTCCGAAACCGGTTGGTTTTACCAAATAAATTTTAGTGGTGTAAACAAAGTTAACTAGTTTAATTATATTTATTTTATTTCTACGGTTTACACCTATTACAATAAAATAAAAATCTTATACATATCTAGATAACAGTGTACATTATATATATGTAAATATATATCAGCATGCGTGATCATTTACAAATGTATACATATATAAAATGAAATCACTATATGAGTATATACACGATATATAGAGAAGTACATGCATATGATATTTATAAACACAGTACCTATTTTATAATAAATGTTGTATTGTGTGATTTTTGTTTGGCCTAGGGATTGATTATGATATTGCTATCGATATTTATAAAAACACACCAGTATATTCCTCTCCATCCCCCCCCCCTCCCCCCCCCCCATCGCACATACCTCCCGCCCCCCCCGCCCCTATTTTATAATAAATGTGTATTTTGATTTTTGTTTGCTAGGGGATTTTGATTATGATTATGCATATGATATTATAAACAAAGTATGAGGTTAGAATAAATGTTGTATGTGTTCATTTTTTGTTTGCTAGGGGATTTGATTATGATATGCATATGATATTTATAAAACACAGTATTTTTATAATAAATGTATGTATTGTTGATTGTTGTTTGCTAGGGGATTTGATTATGATTATGCATATGATATTTATAAAACACAGTATATTTTATAATAAATGTTGTATTGTTGATTTTTTGTTTGCTAGGGGATTTGATTATGATTATGCATATGATATTTATAAAACACAGTATATTTTATAATAAATGTTGTATTGTTGATTTTTTGTTTGCTAGGGGATTTGATTATGATTATGCATATGATATTTATAAAACACAGTATATTTTATAATAAATGTTGTATTGTTGATTTTTTGTTTGCTAGGGGATTTGATTATAATTATGCGTATGTAAAATTTACCTTAAATAGACGCAAGGGGGACATTCTTCTGCTCTGATCCAATCCCTTCTCATAAAAACGGGGTTTTGTTCATCTCTTTACTGTGACAGAATGTTTAAAAAAGAACATATTTTTGCTAAATACATATATCCCACTTACTTACTTACTTACTTTCCATCACGCCGTTTCCCCGTGGGGGTAGGCAGAGAGGATAGAGCGCCATACTCTTCTGTCCTGACATACAACTTTCGCTTCGTCTACATTCATACATCTTCGCATGCAAGCTCGACGGTTGTTCAGGCTTCTAACAGGACCATCTTCCAGTATCTGGTTAATCTGGTCATGCCACGTCTTCCGTGGTCGCCCTCTCTTTCTGGCGCCGTCGACGCTTGCATCATATATCTCAAATTAAGTAAAAACAATTATAAAGTGTATATTATGTATATGAACAAAAACATGTATATGTAGTAACAAAGTTTAATCAGGTAAATTAAAGGTAAAATGTTCGTTAAGGAGATATCGGTAACGACTTAAGTTAACGCTGAAACTATCTGCAATTTGTGCATAATCGTTTCCTAGGATGGAAAGTCTGTTGATCGTGGAGTATTTTTGGTGAGAAGTCTTGCTTTTGTTGCAGTGAGAGAATGCTTGTGAACGGGTATTTCTGACCGGTATATTAGGTACCATTAGTTCGTTTTATTTTAATCTTTTTTAGGGACTGGTTAATTAAAATTCAGATGGCAGATTCCTCCCTGCACAGCTGTGCGCCTAAGGGCGTGGAATGTTTAAACTCTTTATAAACCTGGAGCAAACGAAAAGGCACGTACAATAGCATTCACACATAAAATGAGGGCCGCGTATAATGGATGACGATGGCGATATTACAAAGATTAAACTTAGATTGGAGTTGAGCCGAGAATTGGTGAATTTTGCAATGTACTACGTGATTTAAGCTAGCTAATGCAGATCATAAGCCCTGTGGCTACTCTATAGAGACTTACATACATGTTTTCCATATAAATATATAGCTTCGTCTCATATTTTAACTTTTGTCTTTCAACTGTGAGGTATAAAAGCAAAGGCAGCATTCATCGAGGATTACTAATTTATAATGTACTGAATTTGAGGTTTTATACAAAACATACCCTAAACATTTATGGGAAATATGATTTTAGATGGTATTTAATATACACATGAAATCTAGAATTCAGTACATTTCAAATTGTAATAATCCTCGGTGACTGCATTCAAAACATTTATTTTATATTTGTTAATATTGCTGCCTTTGCTTTTATAGGTACCCAACAATTGCTCTATTATAAATATATATTTTTTAAATCTGATTGATGTTTATACTCAATACTGAGATCGTTATATATGTTACAAGGGCAAAAAAAATCATTGGGAAGAAAGGGAGGAATGATATTTTGTCACATGGCTACCCAAAAAATTAGGATAAGACACATTTATTTTTTTATTTTTTAGCGCCCTTACGGGCTTTTACAATATACAGTATATTTTTTTTTTTAAATAACATATAACAGTTAAAATAATAATACAGTTAAAAGTTACAATAATAGTAGTTAAAAGGTAATAATAATAATAATAATAATACAGAAAAACATAAGATAAAATAATTATAAAGTTTAAGGTACAAATAATAATAGTTAAAGGAATAGAAAGATTTATTGTCCATTTCCATTTCGTTGGGATGTAAACAATTGTATCAGCTTTGTCCTATAAACAGTTATACTATCAGCAAAAATGTCAGCCGCCTCTGCATGCTCATTCTCTAATGAGTGTAATCTGGGAATTACAGAGTTTGCTAATGCATTAGTTCTGACATTTTCCTTTGCTTTTTTATGATAACAGAAAAAATGGCAGTTGACTTGACTTCAGAGCTAATAAACTGGTCATTTTGTAAATACGTTTTAAAGTTGGTCATTTTGGGATTATCGAAAATTAATTTTAATGTAAATTTAATTTATACCATGCAATTGAGTACTTTTGTGTCGGAGGTACTGAACATTGTATAAATAGTACATACACAGTTCTAGGTTAGTTGTTAGAAATGTGTGATCTGGTGTTGCCGCAAGGCGAAATCGGTTACCAAGAGAAGCGACCGCAGTGGATAGTACCTACACGATAATCTAATCGCATTAATTCAAACGTGAATTTCCTACAAGAAGTTTTGGTTTGTAATATAAAGGATGTATTATTAATATTAAATATGTACACACCTGTTCATCTGCGATACATGTATATGCAAATATAAAACCCTAAAATTGTTTGTTAACAATTAAAGTGAGAGTGAGAGTACAATATTGACAAGGGGACATGGGGATAGGTAATATCATGAATAACGGGTTATTTACTTTATTTAATTGGTTATTAATAACAAAAGATAAAATTTAAAATGCGATGTTAAATTATTAGAAATATGAAAAAAATCATTATATTTTTTCATGTTGATATGCAATAGTATTACTTTTGTGATGGTCGTGGTCCGCGGCGTTTCTAGTCGTACGTACAGAGCTGGCATTCACCAATCAGAGGCCCGATACGACTTACTAGGTCCCAGTTGCCTGCAAGTACAAACACTCTTTCGCTGACAGCCGTAGTCATCGTCCGCGATACTTTCTATACTCAACGCCACCTTTATAAATAAATTAGCACTGTTAGTCGTGAGTACAAATTACACCCTGTATTCATCTACCCACTCTGCTTATGATGATACGTCTCATTTATTACGTGCGAACTCATACAATAAACGTCACGTGCCGTCACGAAGGACATGTCTCTGAATGGGTGGACATATTATTCCTCTCATTATACATACTCATCATACATAACCCTCCAAACTTATAAAACTTTAAACCCCATTATTTTAGAATGCATTTTATGGAAAGGTCTTATGTTATCATTAAATGGAAAGAAAACTTCAACTAGTATTTGTTGTATCTACTTGAATTTATTTATATTCTACGGAACGAATACACTCAAAACAACTCGAATTAAAAAAAAACTAAAAAACATTAAACACAAGTAGAGATAGTTTAAGATTTCTATCCATTAAATGCTTTTAACAAAATGAGACAGACATTCTGCGATGACAATCTTAACCTGAAACTTCGACAGCGACTGGTCAAATGTTATATATGGTCAGTCCTGCTGTACGGAGTGGAATCGTGGACCCTCAAAGTGAGTAGCATGAACCGGCTGGAGGCGTTCAAAATGTGGATACATCGGAGAATGCTCCGGATACCCTGGACGGATATGGTCAGCAACACAAGAGTTCTTCTAAGAGCTAGAGTGAATAGAGAGTTGCTGACAAATATCAAATTCCGAAAGGTATCGTATTTGGGTCATGTGCTCAGAGGAGAAAAATATGAATTGCTCCACCCGATTCTTATGGGCAAGATAGAGGGTCGTAGAGGTGTTGGAAGGAGACAAATTTCCTGGCTCCGCAATATACGCGACTGGACGGGCATAAGAAATGTTGGAGAGCTGTTTCGTGCTGCCCAGGACAGGGACGCTTTCTCTCGGGTGATAGTCAACGTTGGGGGGACCTGACATGATAAAAAAATTCCGAAGCTGGATTTTCCTACACTTTGATATGAATGAATTTATATTTTATTGTTTGTTTTCTCTATTTTGTTTTTTCTATATTTTCTCACTTGTTTATTACATTTACGAATGAAACATATGCTTGTAATATAAATTTTATTTAAAAATAAATAAATTGAAAATAAAAGATCGTTATAAATAATTTCTTCAATGATAACTCGAAATCCAGAAATACTATGTCTTATTGCGTTATGTTCGCAATGCGAGGTTTAACTGTATTTTCGAAATCATTGTTTAAAAATGGTTTAACGTGAACCAATAGCATCTTAGAAATTTAATCCTGATCATTACATTGTTTCATAAGTAAAAATAAAAGGCGGAGATAATTAAGAAGCTTTTTACGGTTTTCACAGAATATCCGACGGATTTGCCTGCGTCATACATTGCTGCCTGCGATTAAAAATACATTACGATAATCGGGAAGAGGATTGATACATCGGGAATTGGACAGGAATAGTAATGATGGATGCTGGAGCGGGGGCGGGCCAATCCATCACCAGCTCAAGTGACGTATTAAAAGATTAACCGATGCTTTGTTCGCCACCATTTTATTTCTGTCTGCGGGAACCATGTTAGATGTGGTATTTTTCAAATGGATATTTTGTATCGAATTTAGCTCTTAAAAAACTGTGCTAAAAAAAAACTTTGGGGATGGTGGAGTAACACAGCGTTACCTGATTAAAAATCGGCATAGTTTTTAATATGTGATAAAATATACATATATACGATACAGATAAGACTTATTAAAGGTCCCTTTATATAATTATGTAAGGTAAACATACATATTTGCATTATTTTAGTAAATCATTATAAAATCATAGCAAATCAAATTTGCGCGCGCTTCCGCCGACGTTTCATAAGCAACTGAATACAACGACGCGGTCGCCAGCTTTCTTTAGTCGCATGCACTCCGTCTTTGTCTAACACGTGTTACCCGACTCTATCGTACTCTTTCTATATTATTTTTGCTTTCGCCGAAACCCAAGCAACCGCCATCTCTGTCCTACATGAAATATATGGTATTGTCGTGCTCTTTCTTGCTCGTTTTAACTGCGATGTACAATATTCTGCTCTCTCTTACACACTGGCCGAAAATACGAGAGTAATGAATAAATATTTTTTAATTAAAAAATTCGTACATTCCAAACAGTTTAATTTCGAAATTTTGGTGTGAAAATGTCTATTCGATGATTACAAAAAATGTGACGTTTTAGTTATCGTAAATAAGGTAGATATTTCATATTTTGTATGACAGGTAGACCTACGTTACATCACCGACACACAGGAGTTAGTATCGACTTATTTTGAAAACCGGCTCATCTATCGGTGCGGCTTAGTTCTACGGGCAGCCGAAGTTTTTGCCTGCAATGAAAATACAAAATAATATTGTGAATAAATTATTTGTTAGCTCATCTGTGAAGGCGCCATCTATCGAATGTCGCCCGTATAAATTTATTTTTTAATAGGCGACACCTAGCGCCCTGTGGACGGTTCTTGTATTTGATCAGATGCAATCAGTTTCTGAAAGGAAATGTATTATTTTAACTGTCGATTTTAGATTTATTGGAGAAAGGAGAAATTTTTTAGATCAAAGCAAGAGAAATACACATTAATTGTATTTAAACAATGTTTCGTGTGATCAAAAATTCTATTCATATTTTTAAAGATATATTATAGATGTATCATTGAGAAGAAACTATTTATATAGCTTAAAGATGAACAAGTAGTGAAAGTCCTTGGGTAGGGCTTAATAACTACCATATATCATTTTACACAGTGTTCACCGATTCCACCTATGATTGACCACCACATCTATCAATTATTATGTCAGCAATATAAGTCGTCACCCAAAGACTTCATACCAATTTTCCCATGTAAATAGCTTCGTATCTGTGAGACATTTATAATATATTTTGGTTAATAACGATTTTCCTGAGGACAAAAATCCAGAAGTTGTGTTCATGAAAAATTTTAACGTGTTTAAAAATATGGTCTTTGTTGTATTATTTTATTACGATCAGCAAGATCTAGAGATACCTTAAATATGCCTTAAACATACTCTAGTTCGCAGCAACTCAAAATCACTTTAATAACAATGATCCAAAAAAAGATTTTTAATTAAAATTTTTGGAACTTGTATACGTTAAACTTTGACTTATACTAACGCCAATTATGTCTGAAATTTGTCATCCCCATGAACCAGTATATGTATTATGGCATCGTTGGTAATGATGTATCCATTTTTGACTAGAGTATGAAGTAAGATTATTTTTAATGTTCTAAGATTATAATATTCTAAGATTTTCACGGCCAGTCAGAAGCTTCTGGTTTGTATCTTCTGGGTATTATGCCGTGTTCTTACGACCTTTCTTGCCTACGTTTCGGATTCCATTGCAGGGTCCATAACCAGGGCTGATGTGTTGTTGTGAGTATTGGTGTTGTGGTTAAGTATTGACTTGCAATGCCAATACTTAATCACAACACCAACACTCTATAAGCCAATACTTAAACCATAACACATCAGCCCTAATGATGGACCCTGCAATAGGATCCGAAACATCAGGCAGAAAGATCATAAAAACACGGAATAATACCCCAGAAGACACAAACCAAAAAGAAGACACAAAAAAAAACAAACAAAATTTATTTATAAATTGCACATACTCAAAAATATCTCCATATTTTTATTAAATTTTTAATATTTTTAAATCTGATCAAAAATGGTGGCTCTTTTTCCTGCTCTAGAACCCGCAAAGAGATGTCTCTTTCTTCTAAAACATTGTGCACATGTCTCATGTCGTGTATTTCCTTCTCGCCCGCGGCTATTTCCCTGTTGAAATCACCCAAATACCCCGGAAAAGTCGGAGAATTTTTTTTTTTCAAAAAAATTCTCCGAAAAATTATGGTTCGGATGGAGATAATCAGTCATATTACCAATAATTTGGAATTAAAGTTGTACATACGAGGTTCGTTTTTCTGGAAATTTTTTTTATTTATTCAACTGTATTAATTTTATTCAACCATATATAAAACATTTTTACGAACACTTTTTCCTGAATTTGAAGCACTTCTCAAACACGATTTTTGGTATGACGTTTAGCTTCTTCTGCTGTTCTGGCTGTATCTTCTAGATTCTGACAAAACTTCTTTCTTTCATAATTTTTTGAAGCATTTCGGGTAAAAATTTTATTGTGACGAATGTTACAATAAAAAGTCGTGAAATAATAGAAGAGATAAATAAGGCGAAATAATCGATCGAAGTACCTAATCGATAAAATTAGCCGGAGCGACTTCTATGTGCGAGAATTTAATATTCTATGAGCGACAAAAATGTTCTACTCAATGATAATAATGAGTGTAATATTGTGAAATAGTATAGATTAAAGAAAAGCGTTAAGTTTTACTAGTGTTGAATTACTTTTCACATTGAATAATTAATTTGCTAATTAATTTCCAGTTTTTTCATTCAATCCTTCCTAGCCATGATACTTGAGAATATGAAGAAGTGTATTTTTATTACCTAAGGTGTCTTTTTTAATACAGGCTGTATTAAAAAAAAAAGTTTTTTATTCCAAAGCTTATTTTTTTCTTTACACAAGTAACCTCAGATCATTGTGTCAGAATCTAATCAATTAATTAATTGTTTTTCCACAAAATCAATGTAAAAATTCTTATTTGTACTAATTTGAAAGTATTCACCAACGACTCGGTAAAGAAGTCTGCGGCTTCCCAAGAACCAAGCGTATAGATATTACATATGAAAAATTTCAAAGCAATGCTTTATTCATACTCGCAGAGAAAACGTTAAAATCGCGTTAAAAAACCCAAAAAAATGGTTTCGAACCAAAAAGTTACGTAAGTACCATTAAACATACATGTGAATATATATCGCATAAAACAAGCTCATATTTGAAAAGTATATGACAAATGAACAGCTGATTTTATTTATAATTTTTCTTAACACTTAGAATAAAATCGCTTCATTAAAGATGAAATTCTTTTAGAACCAATTTTTTTGTCAGAATCAATTAAATATATTTCGTACATTATTTCTGTCGAACAGTTTTTTTCTAAGCCTAAGTTATCTAGAGATTATTCAACATAACCTAATTTATCGAATTTGACATTATCTTCCGACGCCTGATGTCAAAGTTGCATCTGCCGAATAAAATTAATAAATTTGAAATCGGAACACTTTTTCATTCCTACTTCCTTCCATAAACCGAGCGCAAAAATGTTACATATAAAAAAAACACCGAATAATTATGCATCAACCTAATGTGAAAGTTTCCGTGGACGATGTTGGCTGGGTGTGGGTGGGGGTGAGGTTTGACCAGTGCCTGGAGCCGCCCTTGTCCAACAGGGTGTTTCCTAAGCTCGGTGTAGACTGTTTCAACCCTTTGTCAGCCGCCAGCATTCTCACCCTCACACAGGTAGAATGCAAACACTGCATAAACTCTCCTCGCCTGGCCGGTTTTTATGCTAATGCCGTTCCTGCCGTTTTAAATCAAGCCGTGGCTGGCTCTTTGTGAAGGCAAATATGAAAAACCGTTAGTAAACGACGTGAAATCTTGCAGAAGGGTAGGGTTTAATATTTTACAGACGTACCTATACGACCAAGGGCGTGTAACCATGTATGTAACCATGTAACCAAAAAACGAGCGAGCCTCACAGTGCTCGCATATGATGTGTAACATTTGACAGCTCACAATTAAAAATATCAATAGAGCAGCAACAGAAATTGACATCAAAATTTTAAAAAGCTAATAAGATACGTATATATTCATTAATTAGTGAATACAAGTAAAGAAAATGTATGCGCGTTTATTTATCATTGAATTTTGCCGCAATGGGTAGGTACCGTATATATCTACAACGCATTTTATTTAGACATGCGTTTGCTCAATTATATGTTATTTATTTTCATAGATGGCGGTAGTGTACCACTATATACGTTGTATGAAAACTTTGAATAAATATTTAAAAATAATCACATAAATAACATAAAATTTGTAAATCTAAACATTAAGGGTAGTTATTGTTTACATTAATGTAAAATTTGTTGGATAGTTTCGAAGATATGAGCCAAAATATATCAAAGTTACAACATCCACACTTGACAACATATATACAAAATTAAAAGCATTGGCTATTGGTAGTGTGCGTCTTCGCTGTTATGGCACTTACTGGACATTGATTTGTTTTGGACGATGATTTTTTGTCCATCGCGCGTGCTCCGCGCGCTCATTGGTTAAATGAAATTGCGCGCATCTTATTTCCTATTACTCATTTACATTATTTTTCACGATTGCAGGAAAGCGAGAAGAAAGATGTTACACATTAAAAAGCTTACCAAAGTGTAATTGCTTGAAAAGAACATATTTTAACAAGAAACGAATTTGGCTTTGAAATAAATCATCCTTTTGAGATTAAATTGTAGATAAAAGATTTTTTAATTTCAAGCGCTTCGTTTGGTCTTCCTTCACCGCAATCCAATGACAATATTGCATGGTAATTTTTCCCGTAACCAGTGTTACAAATTATTTTTTAAATGTTACAAGCTCTGAAATATTGCGGCACTGACAACACGTAACGTCAGAAAAGGGAGAAACAAAAATGCTACAGAAGTGCCTCAGCGAGGTTGGTGGCTGCGCTGGGGGATGAGGTAAAAGGCGACGGGGTAGGAAATGTGATAACAAAAATGGTGTGAATGGGTTGAATTTTTCCTGGCAACCTGAAAACTCACGGTAACTCACTTTTATGCTGTTTTACTTTCACCTCCGTCCGTGTCGCATAGAAACACAAAAAGTAACTATCGAATGGTCCAAAAGAATCTAGAATCAACCGGGCTATTCTACTAGAAATATAACTACTAGAAATACGGAGAAACTAGCAGAACGTTCTCGAGTCATCGAAAAATCAACGTTTTGTATAAAAAGCGAGTGCGCACGCGGCAAAGCGTGCAGCGGCTAGCAGTGTGACCAAGCGACAAATATACGCCAGTGAAAGACTACCTAAGTATCTATTTGCGAGCGAAATATTTGCTATAGTAATTTTTGCGATAGAAACAAAGCAATAAAAAGTGTTCCATAGAAAAGAGACGTGAAATGGTACGAACCTGCGCGAAATATTTCACAAACATTTAGTGTGGATTTAAAAACATTGAAAATGGTCTCAGGTTTGCACTGCCGTTCAGAATCTTCTGTGATAGTTTTCTGGGATATTCTGCCGTGTACATGTGACTTATTTTGTCGACGTTTCCGATCCCATTGCAGGGTCCATTAAAATGTATGCTTAGGAAAATGTCATTGTTCTTACTACACGCCCCTCCAATGGCCCCGTAACAAGTTGATAATTAAAATATTTGTTTCAAACTTTTTATTATCAATTAATATAAATCATGTTACTATAAAAATATTGTGATATTATTAGGAAGTAAATTAATTTATTTTAAGTAAATTATTTTTGATATGCTTAATTTAACTTGAAAAGAAGAAATCTGCATCATCAACATGTATTTTTATTTGTGTGGAAATATTTTTTTAATGTCACCTGCCAAAGTGATATTTCAAAGAGCTTATTCGACAACAATTACGTATTTTTTGCGACCAAACGTTAAGTACCTAGCTAAAGACAATAAGTGTCGATCAATACATGGAGCCGTAACAGTGTCATCAATGCTTTGGACAGATGCCAATATCCGGAGACACAGTATTAATAGTCAATGAGCTGTTACCGAATTAGACGACAAACAATACTTCGGTACCACAAATCAAAGTAATTCAATAAAAGTCATTCGTCGGTACCTTTCGCGATTCCAACAATTCGAATATCGAATAATGATAATATTAGGTCCTTACATATGAAATTGGCGTTTTGCCGTACTGGCAAATTTGATCTCAAATATCTTATCTTTGGTTAGGAATTCCAAATCCAAATTTATACAGCTATTTACTCATGTATTTGTGTTTTGAAAATTATAGTTCATTTGTTTTTTCCTCAATTGTTTTTTTCTTTGCGTCACTCAGTTTACAAAATGAAAAACTTGAAATATCGCGTTATTTACGAGTACGAGTTCCACCGTGGCACCAGTGCTGCAGAAACGGCTCGAAAGATTAATGATGTGTATGGCGACGGTGCCGCAAAAGAAAACACAGTGCATTTTTGGTTCCAACGTTTTCGTTCTGGAAATTTCGACCTGCAGAACAAGCCCCGTGGACGGCCGGAGACCAAAGTTGATAATGAAGAATTGAAGGCTATTGTGGAAGCGTATCCATCGCAA
>JADDOH010016691.1:0-38180 GCA_016648135.1 Agrypnia vestita
ACAATTTGTATTAATTAAAATTAAATATAATGTCCCCAAACAGCCATTGCATGCTGGTATAAGGGGACAGGAAATAAAGTAGAATAAGTAAGTATTTTAAATAGAGATGCGAACACGGAATACGTATCACATCAATATTTTTACTATTTTCAAACTAAGCTAAACGCTTGTGCTATGAAAATAGGATTAACTTGCTAGTCTGGAGTGAGGTTCGAACCAGCGACCTTTGGATCACGAAGCGAGTGTCCTAACCACAAGACCAATAAGCTACTCTTCTAACTGCTATCTGCTAGCCCGCCAAATATTTTTTTTTTAGCCATATTCTTACATTTTTTGGACAAAAAATTATAATAATTGTTGAAGGATGGACTTACTGATAAAACAAATAATAGCTGTCACAAAACGAAACACATGGGAAACGTAATTTACTAAAAATTATCCGGTTATGATTTATACACACTGTTTTATACCGTTGCAGGAAATCTACTCCGTGTAACAAGATGTGCCCTTTTCACTCCGATGATGTCAGAATCCAGTGTGATGTCTACGAAGTGCCGATTTATGAGATACCCAGAGAGAATCTCTCGGTCAGTTGGTAATAATATCTTGCTTTTCCCCTTAAGTAAACGTAACTAGAATATCTGGAAAATAAATCTAAAAACAATTTGTTTCTCGTATTATTTCCAT
This sequence comes from Agrypnia vestita, assembly GCA_016648135.1. Taxonomy (NCBI): domain Eukaryota; kingdom Metazoa; phylum Arthropoda; class Insecta; order Trichoptera; family Phryganeidae; genus Agrypnia; species Agrypnia vestita. Next base: position 688 of record JADDOH010016691.1, read on the forward strand.
CACAATTATGTACTCTTATATTATTCAGATTGTAACACATTGCTACGGGATTCTAAAAAATAAAAGAGTGGCACATAATAATCGAAGATTCCCGGGCGGACTGAAATACTCTGGAAGAAACCTATGTACACCAAAATACGCGAGAAGTTTCTGGAAATCGAGCAATTATAAATTAAATGGGAGAACAGTCGCTATTTTGACAAAAGTGAAACCAGAAATAATAAGCGACAAGCGACATCTCAGTGTGATCAGCGACAACTAATTAAGGGAGTAAGCTACCGGGCGTTCAATAAGTGAGTAGTGTTTAACATTTCAGTGCGAATATTTTGTAAAAATGAGTAAATTAGTATTCCACAGACGAGTGATTAGTGTGAATCATTCACAAAATATTAATAGACAAAATGCCAAAATTGGGAACAATGGTAAATGTCAAAAATAAATATAAAAAAAACTTCATTCTTACTTTTCTTTCAAATGAACTGGAAACATAACACACACGTTATATTTTCACAAAACCTTAATAGTACTAATTGTACTCAGTCGATTTTTATTTATTATTTAAGATAAAATACAAAGGTCTCACGGAGACGAAACTATTGTATCTGGGAAATATAAATATATGGAAGTCTTTATAGGGTAGCTACAGGACTTATGACCTGAATTGGCTGGCTTAAGTGATCACATAATACAACATTCACAAATTTTACCGTTAGAACATCCACATATGTTCAAAATTTTGTAAGTTTTATGTACTCATATACGTTTTTAATCTTTTTTAACATTTTGAATAAATTATCCGCATTGGAAGCAAATATGTTATAGCGATATTTTTATCATCTAATAAGTCAATGAGACGAATGAATACTCTTATTCAGAAACTAAACTGAACTGAATTTATCGGTTAAACGAGGTTTTCCTGTATTAAAATAGACGTAAAGAAGGTGGGTTATAAATAAATGGTCTCGAGGGACAAGGATGAAATGCAATTTTGTCATTTTAATTTTAATCCATATAAGATACCATATAAGTTAATGTAGTCCAACGTTTTACAGAAAAAAATTCAAAAATATTGAAAAAAAATGCAAACGTCATGTCGCTTATCTCCGTAACTGTCGACATTTCACCTAAAGTTTAACGATATTTTCCATTCAAAATCACATAAAGAAGTCTTCCCCGAAGTTTTTGTTATTAGTTACGAAACCCTGTATAAAAAAGTACCCGGCGCGCTGACATGTTGAGAACGCAACAAGAAATACAATCTGTTAGCATGCAGGCATAGCTATCAGCGCGAAAGAAAATACTTTTAAATATTTGCTAATAGGTAACAGCGTGCCAGCGTTTATCTTATGAACTTTAATACTATATAATTCATTACACAATCTTTTTTTACAGTTTAATTTTCTTCTTGCTTCAAGAGACACCCGATCAGTCCATTAATTCGTTCAGCAGCGCGCTCGCTGACGTCTATTTGTATTTCTCCCATTTTTAAACCTTCTACTAAATCTGCAATTGGCTTTGCCTCTCCAGACTCCCCGATAATGATGGGAATACATATGATACACCAAAGAAATCCAAACACCATCACATTCTTCAAATGTTTCTTGAATATATTTTTTGGATAGCACTTTTCAGGATTGCAGCCCATTTTGGATATGGCTGTCTCCAAAGTTGTATAGTAAACGTCCAACAATTCTTGTAGATGAAGGTCCAGCGTTTCTGGCTCCATTGACAGGAAAAACATGTACGCCAGGTCTGTGGCAGGTGAAGACAGTCTTATCATTTGCCAATCAATAAACACAACGTCGGCCACTCTGTCTTCCTACAAAATTTGAAAACAAATTCAATCAAATAATAATTCGCAATATTTTTGTTAGTATTTTCTAAGAATATAATTGATGGATTTTGTCCAAAGAGGGATAATCATTACTAAACATAAACTATAGACCACAATATTAACATATACAGTCGTCACTTTCTATAACGAAATCCAAGAGACTGAAAAGTTTATTTCCTTATAGAGAGTTTTCGTTATAAAGTGTGAGGAACAAAATTAAGTTGTATCCGAGTAAGTAAAGCATAAATAATGTATTTATCTATTTACACTATTGTATTACACTTGTTAAAGCTAATTAATCTTATATACAAGATAAATTAAAACTTTAACAACTTCTTTCTTCTGTATTCCAAAATACTGCGAACCTTATCTTTTAATCTTCAATTGACCTAATGCCATCTTTGGGAATTAAAAAAAATCCATTAATTTGGCCGCATTCAAAGTTTCGTTGATACTGGGGCATTTTTTTCTCCTCGTCTTATTGATCCTGTTCTCCTTTAATAATTTACATACAGACCTCATTTACTACAGCGAAGCCCTCTATCTCTTCGGTAAAGGCGACTGATGTGTTGAAATGCTGGATCCACTCACTTAGAGGCAGATCTTGTGACGATTCACAGTCCAATTTTGCGGAGTAGTCAAATTGTAGTCCTGTGTGGCCAAAATAATGGTTGATAATTGCTGCTCTCACTTCTTCTCAGGCTTTGTTCAGAAGAACCACAGCGTTTTTACCAAGTTTTAACAACATTTTGGTCCATTAGCGGTAAAAAAGTCAGTCAAATTCTTGCCAACTTTTTTGCCATGTAGATGACCGGTAACTTGAATTTCTTGAATCTCCGTGGATTTATTGACTTTCCGATAGCCATTCGTTCTCTTTTTCTGTTAGATTCATGTTGATGTCCGCTAAAGCCCGGTCGCCGAAGAGAGAAATTTTTGTACATTGACCCTACGCTACGTATCCTTGTTGTACGCATACAATAATGTTGCTGTCACGTTTGCTCGCTGTGCCTGTGCGAGCGTGACAGCAACATAATTGTACGCGACAAGGATATGTAGCGTAGGGTCGATGTATGAAAATCTTTCTCTTCGGCGACCGGGCTTTAGTACTGGTAATGAGCTCTTTCAAGTGCACTACTCGTTTTCAAATTTGAGAGTCTTGTTTGGTATCCCTTTTTTTTGTAAAACACGACCTGCATTCAAGATAGCATTGAAAGTACCTTGTGGTCATCTCTAGTCACACCTTCTCCAGCAATCCATGGATGATGTTCCTGTCGACATCACTTGCCTCTAGTAAGTATTCCACGTGTCCGGCGTCAAGAAAATTCCAAGAAATGCATTTTCTAGATATCTCTTTGTCGGCGAGAATGTTCCAATTTTTTTGCTATAGAGAGTGAACCATTTCATTAAAGAGAGTGAATTAATACATGGGTTTTTATGGAAAACCAAACAAGTCAGGTTCATTTTTACGTTGCAGAGAGTTTTTCGCTATAGGGAGTTTCGTTACAGAGAGTGACGACTGTATATGGGACTGTACACAGGGCTTACGAGCTGTCTTAAGGTTGGCTTGCTTTACTTTACACATGTAACGTTCACTGATTCCATCAAAGAACAACACATCTATCAAATTGTTGCATGTTAGGTATATATAAGATTTAGTTTTATAGTGGTAGATAGAATAAAGAAAGAATTGCCGAGATGGTTTGGGCATGTGGAATGTACGAGCAAGGAAAGGATGGTTATGAAAATGTATGAGCGAGTGTTGAAGGCGCAGGCGACAGGAATAGAGGGCGTCCGCGAAAGACCCCGCACGATCAGATACTGCAAACATTGAAGGATGGCCTTGTTAAAAGCCTCAACAAACGTAGAGCACGCATGAGAAGATGAATGAATATAGCTGAATCCAAAATGATGTGCCGAGATAGAAGAATATGGCATTATATCTTCTCCGTATTTTAGTTTACTTAGTTGAAAACTTATTAGTTTATTTAGTTATAATTTATATTTGATATCGCTCATACCCTTAATTATTGATATTTCACTCAAATTATTAAGAATATTTTATATTCAAAATTGAATGAAGGAGACTCCTCCGAACTTTTTGCTACTAGCTACGATATACTCTGTATACTCGTATACTGTACTTATCAGGCAACCTGTTGATAATCTGCTTACTAAAAAATTTAATAAAACATTTTTAACATAATTTAAATATCATATCGTTTCAAAATGCATCCGATCAGGCCGCTTATTCGTTTGGCCGCGCGTTCGTTGACGTCTATCTGCACTTCGCCATCTTTTAAACCTTGAACTAAATCTGCAACTGGCTTGGCCTTTCCAGATTCTGCGAGAATAATAGGAACGCATATCAGGGACATAATTAATCCAAACATTTTCACACTCTCGAAATGTTCTTTGAATATCTTTTTGGGATAGCATCGTTCGGCCTCGTAGCCCATTTTGGATACGGCTGTCTCCAAAGCTGTATAGTAAATCTCCAGCAACTGATGCATGTGAAGCTCTATCATGGCCGGTTCCATTGACAGGAACATCATGTACGACAGGTCCGTTGCGGGAGAGGCCAGCCTCACCATTTGCCAATCAACAAGTACAATGCCAGTAGCTTTGTTTTCCTACAAAAGTTGAAAACAAACACTTCTGTAAATTTAAGAAAAGCCTACAAATAAAACTGTTTTTTTTTATAATTTCAAAAAAGCAACAAAATCCGCTGATCTACGTTCAAATGGACGCACAATAAATGTTCCTTAAAATAAAATATGCAATGATATTGATTGTCGTGTGGTGGCGTGGTTTTCATGGAGAGGGTGCGGTATATTGACATTGAAATGAGTTATTTCCTAATTATAAGATAAGTTTAATGTTTGATTTTTTAATTTCTAACAAAAGCCTTTCTGACTTATCATTTGTAAAATATTGGATTATCAGGAAAGTAATTTATTTCGTATATTAAAAATTGGTACAAGTACAATACAATAATATATGATGCAAGTGTTGACGGCGCCAGAAAGAGAGGGCGACCACGGAAGACGTGGCATGACCAGATTAACCAGATACTGGAAGATGGTCCTGTTAGAAGCCTGAACAACCGTCGAGCTTGCATGCGAAGATGTATGAATGTAGACGAAGCGAAAGTTGTATGTCAGGACAGAAGAGTATGGCGCTCTATCCTTTCTGCCTACCCCCGCGGGGAAACGGCGTCATGGTAAGTAAGTAAGTAATTACAATACAATGATTAAAAATTTGAAAAACGTCTGTTTCAAATTTCTGTATGGTTTTTATAATTTTATTTGACTTGTATCGGAGTGAATAAATTTTAAATGTTTTATATTGGTAACTTTCATGATAATCCAACGTTTTATAGAAGTTAGGAAATATTGAAAAAAAAAATACAAACTTTGATCTCCTTAACTGTTTTGTTTTTGGTTCAAAATTTAATAAAAAAAACTTCTATGATGTTTTCCTACTAGCTATGAGATATCATTTTTACGATTTTTACTATTTAAGATAGTTAAAGTAATTTATTCTAATTAAATTGCTAAAAAATCAAAATTTCTTACGCTAACACGAGTTGAAAACATCGCCGCTTTCGAACATATTATATATTTTACATTATGGTAAAGGTTTATTGATCGATTTAAAGCATCTAAAAGTTTATGCCCAAAGAAATGAAAATATTACCTCATATTTGAAGAGCATATTATTATTCCAGCAGTCTCCGTGGCAAATTACATTATAAGGCTCGTGCGAGTTCGCATTCAGACAATGCTCAATAATTTCACCCACATTTTGAGAAAAGGATTCCAGCTTCTTTTTATTTTTCGGGCAATCGATCATCGGAAGTAACTTATGAATCATTTTTTCCAGCATGTCGATCAGGCAGTCCCCATAATTCATAGATACAGCGACGTTCTCTGTCAGCTTTTTAAACACTTCTGGTTCTTTTTCTTTCAAAACAAACGAACACGCGTGCAGCCTGGCCAGATTTTTCAGAATCAGCGCGGCATGCTCGAAGTCAAACGGTATTGACTTTTCATGTAACGTCAAGCCGTCATCTGCGAGATCTTTCATGACGATCATCTCCTTCAAGTCCTCTGCAACACCGTTGTAGAATTTGGCAAATGAAATTCTCTCTTCGATCGGAATAGAATGTGCTTCCTGGAGTCTTTCGATGACAGGAAAGATGTTGGTGTATGTAAAAATTTCTCTTTTGTAATACATATTCACAGGAACACCTTCTCTCGAAGCGGGCTCCATCGGAGCTCTCTTTACCACCAAATTGATAGGTTTTAATCCATTTTGTTCCACTGGTGCTAGGTTAATGCGCGATATATCTCCCAAATAATTGTCACCTGTAAAATCTTGATGTTTTACGTTTATTTTATAATCTTTGAAGTGTAATTCACGTGCAATTTTTTCCACGATTGTTTTCACATCGTCACTCAGGTCATGCGAGGTATTTTTGTTTTTAATTTCGGTTGCCATGTCGGCGTTTATTTATAAAGAGCGTTATCACAGTGACATAAGAACTTGAACTGTGCGGGAGTATACGGAGTCCGCTCTTATAACAATATATAATGATAGTCTCGTGACGAGTTTCACTCTACGTGTTTAATTAAGATAAATTGGTTAGGTATATAATACATGATAGTCATATAGATATACAGGCCATCACGTAATTTTTTCTTTCAGCAAGTATACTGTGCAAAAAATATCTTGAGAAATCAGCAACTTTTTTAATGCATGTTTATAATATAAATTTCGATAATCTATACATTAATTAGTATAACTTACATTTAGTACATACATACACTGGTTATAACTCATAGATAGTGCATATAAATACTAGTTAATACCTACATACATTATCGAAATTTAACACTTTGTAACATAAAAATGAGTTAATGGCCATTCGCAATCTTCTGCGTATAGTTTTCTGGGATATTCTGCCATGTATATCCGATCTCTCTGATCGACGTTTCGGATCCCATCGAAGGGTCTATCACAACACATCAGCTGAAACGTCGGCCAGAGAGGTTGGATATATACGGCAGAATATCCCAAAAACTACACGCAAAAGGCTTTGTAACATTTACAGGAATACCTAAATTATGATTTTTTAAATATTATTTATTACATATATTTTTCTTAATGCTAGATCAATCAATCATAAAAATCAATTCATTGATGACAAAATTATCATCATTATCATTTTTAACTCCTTATCCTGAGAGAACTATAAAAGCAAAAGAGAGACGGCGGGTTGACGCCTTTGAGATGTGGTGCTAGAGACGTATGCAGCGTACACCATGGACGGCGAGATGCACAAATGTCTCCTTATTATAAGAACTCAAACAAAAAAAAAAGAGGAGAGAATGAACTATTTGTCTCAAACGAATCCTCCAATTTTGGACATCTTTTCAGAATAGACAAACTTCACAGCTACGAAGATCGACTTGCCTTTTTCAAGATGCACAAACTTGAGTCCCGACGGAAAATACCCGATCTCGTTGTGCTACACAAGATTCTCAGCGGAGCTATTGATTCTCTCTCTCTCTATTTGATATAAATTTGCACGTTAAACCCCGTATAAGAAACCCGGAGTTCTTTAGAATAAGCCAGCACACTGATAATGTCGGTTACTTTTCTTCCATCACAAAGTTGTGTCGCACATATAATTTGTATTGTGCTGACCCTAACATTGATGCTGATATTCTTGCAGATACCTTATCTTCGTTCAAAAACTCACTCATACACAACATCCATTTTTTAAACGATGACCTGAACCTATAGAACCATTAAATCAATTATTCATTAAATACTAATCGCACTACATTCAACTACTAAATGTACAATACACACAAATGTACATTTAAAATACACTTAAATGCAAATATACATGTTACTAGAGCGTGCCTAAGACACTTGTAATTGGGATATTGGGCATAGTCTTCATGTTTATTATCAGAGTACAATGTACCTTTTATCCTGTTAGTGTCTCTAATAAATAAATAAAAAAATAATAATAAAAAAAGAGAAAATAGCCTAGAGAGAAGCTTGTGGTAGTGGACTACGTCGAAGAAGAGGAAGAGGAAGAGGAAGAGGAAGAGGAAAAAAAGTGAAAAAAGCTACAGGCATTTCTCTAGTGACAGCGCTAGGATCTGCAGGTTGCCAGGAAAGATGGAAGAGAATAGTCAAAGGGCGGGAGGTTATGAAGATCACGATCCTCGGTCATGAGGGAGCGACTTGGATGATGAATAATTCACAGATAATGTTGGAATGTCTAGATGGAAACTTCAACCTGTGCTATCTACAGGTAAATTTCAACTATCGCGGCCTGCCTCTCTCTTGCGCGGTGTAATCTCTCCGGAATGTGAAATGGCCTGTCATCTGTCGCGCACTCGCGTCGATTGTATGACTTGTTACCAACCTCACAGATTCGTATGCACTTTATGGATAAGTTAGTATATATATCTGTCCTGATGTGGATCAGATTTTGTTTATTTTTGTTTTTTAATAAAAAATAAAGATGCGAACATGGAATACGTGTCATATAAATATTCTTACTATTTTCTATACTTATATTCTTACTAAAAATAGGACTAACTAACTGGTCTGGAGTGAGGTTTGAACCCGTGACCTTGAGATCACGAAGCGAGTCCTAACCACAAGACCAAGAAGCTACTCACAGTGTTATCGAATCCTCGAAATCAATCGACGTCAAAATAATTTTAAAAAAGTCAAAATAGTAATGGCAAAACCATGTCTTAAAATTTTTTAACGTGATATAAACGTGATATAAACAGCTAAATCCAAAAAACCTTTTACACCGAGACTCGAACGTGAAACCTTCCCATATATGAAAAAAAAATATTGTTTTTAGTTCTCAATTTTAATTTTTATGAGACGCGTTTCGCTTTATGAGGGAATTATCAATCCTGTAAGGCGAAATGCGTCTCATAAAAATTAAAATGCAGAACTAAAAACAATATTTTTTTATTTCCATCTGCGTGGCCATATCTACGAGACAGTAAATTTCAAAACCTTCCGTTGCCGTTATAGAACTACAGCCGATTAATCAATGATACCTTATATAGAAGTCATCAAGATTAATCTACATAGGTTTGTTAAGTGACAAATGATTTAAAAAAATTTAAATAAATAAATAATCATTTTAGTTTCGCATATTTATATAAATGTACTGATAACTGTCCCAGTGGAGATGATTTTTGTTACACCTATATATTCCACGAGCGCCTTGATACCATGTCCTTGGCGGCAATCTGTTTTATCCGAGGCTGTGTATCAATCCAGTGATAGTATAATCACCATTGGAGATAACTACAATTGAATAATATAACTCACGTGGTAAAAATATTTCTGTCGTTTTCCTTTAAAATCTAAAAAATTATTAATATTGAAATTTTTTATTTGATTTATTAATATATATTATACAACTATTAAAAATATGTGTAAAAATGTTTTTTTTATATAGAACGTAAACTAATATTTTGAGAATTGTAATTTATAAGAGGTATATAAAAATAGATTTCTAAAAAAAATAGTGATAACAAACAGGAAAATTATAAGCAATCTTTTATAGATACATGTTAATAACACTTCTTAGAATAATTCCTTTTCTACTTATAGAATATTATCTTATCCACTTATCCACATAATACTCGAACAACATATAATTGTACTTCAATAATTGTATTTGAATTATAACTGCATGTCAACCTTGTTCAGAAAATAAGTGCAACACTTAACTTTTCCAATTACTTTTATAAAATTTAAAATTTGAATTCTTATGCAAATATATCTTTTTTTGTAGAGGTACAACGATAAAATTTATGTATCAATATACTTTAAATAGACCAGATTTTTTTTTAATAATGCTGTATGTAATATTAAATAAAAAAAAATAAAAAACACGCGGTGATCGCTTTCGTCAGCACTGCAGAGGATGAAAAGGTATATAAACGCACATACTCCTGCTCGCAACGCCACCAAAGATGCCTCATTCGGTTAGGTTTCTATTTAAAAAAAATGTTAGAATTTTTCTATACAAAACTAAAATTTCATAGGACCTGTTTATTTTATTATATTTTTTAACCAACAGACCTGGTCATTATTGACCCTAATAGATGGTCGTAGAGTGATATTAGAGTACAAAGTATAAATATTTTAGTGTGATGTCTATTAAGTGCCGATTCACGAGATACCCAGAGAGAATCTCTTAGTCAGTTAGTAATAATATCTTGCTTTTCCCTTTAATTAAATGTAAACGTAACTAAAGGATCTGGAAAATAAATCTTAAAACAATATTTTTCTCGTAATATTTCCATCGCAATTACGTATTATCATATTATTCATAATAATCGAAGATTTCCGGGCGGACTGAAATATTCTGGAAGAAACCTATACACACCAAAATACCGAGAAACCGAGCAATTATAAATTACATGGAAAAACAGTCGTTATTTTGACAGATATGAAACCAGAGACAACAAGCGACAAGCGACGATTCAGTGTGATCAGGGACAATTAATGAAGAGAGTAAACTGTAAACTACCGGGCGTTCAATAAGTGAATAGTGTTCAACAGATGCGCGAATATTTTGTAAAAATGAGTAAAGTAGTGTCGCACAGACGAGTGATTAGTGTCAATTAGTGTTATTATGAAAATGAAAGAACGGTTCTCCGATTACATATTTTTTTGCCTATCCATCGCGGAGCTTTAATTAGTTTTGCAATGAGCTGGTAAAGATAGATTTTCAATTAATCTCGTTATCTCCATACCCATATTCTTAAGTTTTTTGGACATATTCAGTGGGTTTAGTGGATATATTAAACTTTTTGTCGGATAAATGATAATTTTTTTTTACATATTAAATATCATATTTACGTAAAATTCGTGTGGTGAATATTAAAAAATTAAGAAGTACAGCGCTAAGCAAGTTTATTCTACTAAATTAATTTGGGAAAGTTCTGTATGTAGTGTTATCTGACGCTGATGATGAACACTGTAATGAAATCCGAAACGTCGGCCAGAGAGTCAGATATACTTACTCGGCAGTATATCTCAGAAGACAACTCACAGAACATTCTGAACGGCCGTAAAAACTTGAGAACAAATGTTGAAAATAAATGTGAAAAAAAAATTAATTCACACTTTTCTTCAAAATGAACTGTAAACATAACACACACGCGATGTTTACACAAAAACATAATAGTACTAAGTGTACTCAGTCGATTTATTATTCAAGATAAAATACAAAGGTCTCACAGAGACGAAGCTATTTTATCTGGTAAATATAAATATACCGAAGTCTTTATAGGGTGGCCTCAGGGCTTATGATTGTATTGGCTGGTTTAAGTGATCACTTTACATAATACAACGTTCACCAATTTCACCATAAGAATATCTACACATGTTAAAAATTTTGAAAGTTTTATGTATATTTTTTTATTAATAGGAAAATAGAGATACGAACACGGAATACGTGTCAAATCAATATTCTTACTATTTTCAAACGAAGCTAAACGCTGGAAATAGGACTAACTTTCTGGTCTGGAGTGAGATTCGAACCCGCGAACTTTGGATCACGAGGCGAGAGTCCTAACCATAAGACCAACTTTTTAACCTTTTTCCTTATTTTCAATCGATTATCCGCATTGGAGGAAAATATGTTTGATATTTTTATCATCTAATAACTCAATGAGACGAACGAATACTCTTATTCAGAAACTCAACTGAACTGAATTTATCGGTTAAACGAGGTTTTCCTTATATTAAAATAGACGTAAAGAAGGTGGGTTATAAATAAATGGTCTCGGGAACAAGGATGAAATACAATTTTGTTATTTTAATTTTAAACCGACCTTCTTCTGAGAAATAGATGCTAATTAAGGACAACTCTGATAGTCGAGATTCTAATTACACTCTCAAGATGTGGAAACTTACTCGCAGCTGATTGCTATATTCAGCGGCACGGATACTAGGCACGTGCAATCAGTATCTACATTAGGGTGCTTCAAAAGTGTATGAAATATTTTATTAATATTTTTTCTATGAGGCACCCTTTCACATGCCTTTCATTACACGGTATTTTTTAAAGATTTTCTCAAGGACTTTTGGGTATCACTACCATGTGAAAGTTTAGGGCCTAGCTAAAAAATATTGGTTGATATTGAAATTAGTTGAACTTTAGATTAAAATTAATGAAATATTACTTGAAACATTTAAGAATTAAATGTTTCGCACGCGTCGATTTTTAGTACACTGTTTGGATCGTCACAGAACTTTCGCGAACCTTCTAGAACATTCTCCTTCCAGAACTTTCAAGAAATTTATAGAATGTAAAGGCACCTTTTAAACGCACCAACACATTCCGCCATTCAGTTTAGAACCTTATAGAATTTTCGGGTATTTTCTAGAACCTTCTCCTTCCAGAATTTTCTAGAGCAGGTTTTTTCGGAACTTTCTAGACTCACCGACACAGTCGGCGCGCCTATTTTGAAACAATCTGAAGCATTTGCGGTCTGTCCATAACAAAACAATGTGCTAGAAAGCACATTTTCGTCACCCACTCACACCCACGCACAGCCACCCCCACCAAACGATGTGACACCAAGGGCTATCTACCACCATAACCACAGGTGGGTGGTTGTGGAGAAAACTTGGCGGGTAGGGAAACACTGGGTTTCATTATATTTTATATATATATATATATATTATATATATAATATGATTAATAAAAGGAGTAATAATTATTCAAGATGACGTCAACGTGAACTTTTTTGAGAAAGGAAACTTTTGTAAATAAATAATCTTTAACCGCCACTGCTCCTCTCTCTACTTATCATTTACAGCTTTCTCAGAATGTACAAAAGTCTTAGCTTAATTGAAGACATCATCATCCTTAGTAGTACAAACAAATAATCTAGAAATACTCGAAATTAGGAAAAGTGTTAATATTATTTCAAATATAATGAATAACCAGACTAAATTTGTGGACAACCCATCATTGAATATATTTCCACTTTTAACCCTGCAGTGGTTGCGCATCTAAATGAGACAGCAGAAGTCGCACCTACACACGTAGTCCATTTTTAAATTGAAATAAAATAAAAATTAAGCATAATATCTTTATTTTAATTATGAAAATATAATCAATTCAGTTTTCTTAACTAGACACAATAAACGAAACTTAATCACTGTTTCATTTTCTGTTTCATAATTAATAAAATATAAATAAAAATCCTCCAAAATTGGCACAAAAGCACAGGTTTGGCTCTAATTGAGATCACAATAAAACAATTTATTAAAAATTATTAACTTATATTCAATGTTCCCTATAAGGTGTGCGCGTGTGCACATATGTAGTCCACGCGACCACTGCAGGGTTAAGATTCCATCCCCTTAAGATGACATTTCATAATTAACAGCTCCGATTATATATATTATTAATATTGAATATTTCTCAATTTTCTTGGTACGGTTTCTAGATAATGAAGTACACTTCATACGTATAAAAATATATTATGCGTGCATATAAATATTCATTAAAAATTAGCGCCGCCTAGGACACTAAAAATGATTTTTTGGCTGCGGCCTGTCGATTAATGCTTATATTTTATTAATTATTGTAAATAATGTCCAGTTTATTACTTTTATATAATAAAAAAGGTTCTATCTAAGTTATTACCTTACAAAATTGCAGTTTATAGTATATATTTTGATATAAATGATTAAAAAAAACCCACATTTTCGTAAAAAAAAAACGCCGAAATACGCATTTGCAGTGAATGTCCAGCCTTAAAAATACTATTTTCTTTCATACACATGCGAAATCTACCAGATTATTGCGGTCAGTGTCGGAAGGAATTTTTTTGTGTTGCTCTATAAACCATGAAAACAAACTTCAAAGCAGCTTATGTTCAGTTTATAATGCCACTTTTACAAAGTAAACCACCGTAATCCGTTTTATGAATAAGTAAATACCTAATTCAAAATTTACTACCTTAACTTTAACGCAGTCGCTGAAATTAAATACTGTAATCAAATTCTACCTTCAAAAGTATCCTGTAGTCAGTATCCAAGATAAACACTTTAAAAATGTTGAGTTAAAACTCAAGTCCCCGGGGATTACAATAAAGTTAACAGACGAAACAAGAACATAATTTAAAGTAAAGTAGATTTTTTCCGTTCGCAATAAATTTCCGTCGGATCTCTGCGAACGTTTTGATGATCAGCTAAAGCAGAATAATGCATAACCGCTGAAAGTCCCCTCTATGTTTGTAAAATCATAATTATTTAAAAAAAAATAGTGATACTAAAATCATAGCAACCAATCACTGAACAGGTATATTCATATACGTCATATATTTTTAATTAATCAAATAAGACATACAGAAAAATGAAATTAACGAAAAAATATTTTGACTGTTATCGGGATTCGAACCAACCGACCTCTATTCTATACGGGGTTGATGCGTTATCCAATTTCGCCACGGCAGTCTGGTTTTTCAACCTTATGTGTAGTCTCTTTTTAATTGATTAACATTTTTATTCCATTTTTAAAGCAATTCGCTTTTTATAATGCAATAGTCACAAATACCTTTGTGCATCTACCGCTAGATTGCTTTGAAAATGGAATAAAAATGTTAATCAATTAAAAAGAGACTACATATAAGATCGAAAATTTTTCGTTAACTTACCAGACTGCCGTAGCGAAATTGGAAAACGCACCATCCCCGGATAGAAGTCCGTTGGTTTGAATACCGGCAGCAGTTAAAATATGACTAACTTGGCGGTCTATTAAGAAGAGACTCGATCCCAAACCTCTTTATCACCAGGGGTTATCTAACCATTGAAAATTAAGCATTTTAATTATTTATATTAAATGAATACCTCTCAAACAAGACGTGCTGTCTGTCATGGTAATTTTTATCGAATATTCAAGATAAGATTATCATTATCTTCGTCCCCATGTACTCGTAGGGTCGGGGACTCAAATATTCGTTTAGCGTATCTTTGGGCATGTTACACTGTGCCAATTCCACAAGATAAGAACAATACAACACATTGAAATGCAACGCTGGATGGATTCTGTCAGAACTTTTTGAAAAGTGAATTTTTATTATATATATGTTTCTCGCTTCAACAGGTCAAAATGCCTGATTACAGAAACGAGCCCGACAAAAAACACTAATTATGACCTCACCGTGAATTGAACCCGAAACCCTCGCTATAAGCTGGAGAAGCCGAAGAAACACGGATATTTTAACACAACTATTTAAGAATTCGTTTTTTTTAAATTAATTTTTCTGGTCAAAGTTGCGATTCTCTGTAAAACGTGTCTGAAAAAAAATTTAAATATTTTTTTTCCTTCAAATCACGAATGTATTTTTTTTGAAACGATTTTATTTTCTGAAGAATCTCAAATTTAATAACAGTGATATTATTAAATTTGAGCTGACCGATAGTGGCCGCTGTGCGGCAATCAATGCATTTAAAAATAAATTGAATTTACTAATGAATAATT
This sequence comes from Agrypnia vestita, assembly GCA_016648135.1. NCBI lineage: Eukaryota > Metazoa > Arthropoda > Insecta > Trichoptera > Phryganeidae > Agrypnia > Agrypnia vestita. Next base: position 16,086 of record JADDOH010016691.1, read on the forward strand.
GAATGAAAAACAATTGATGTGTGTCTGGACTGAAGATGGAAGATGTGTACACTGGATAATGCCGAAGAGATTAATGAGGCTAATGTAGCTCAGCTAGGAGACCATTAGTGAAGCCCTGGGTTCAAGTCACATTGGTATAGGTCTTTTCATATAAGCATGCAACTGAGTTAGTGCGGGTATATACGCGCATTGTTTTGTTGTGTTAAGTTTACTGTTACGCTCGTATCCGTAAACTTAACACAACGAAAAAATGCGCGTATTACGCACTGTACTCACACTAACTCAATTGCAAGCTTATATGTAAAGACATATAGCTCTGTTTTTCGAAAGAAAATATAAAATTTATATTTTTACAGTGATATTCTCGTGTCTATGTTTATATTTTGGTTAAATATTTTTTGTAAAGGGCTGAAAACAATTGAGATACTTGTACGTTTTAAGAACATACATATAAATTTCATTTTAATACTTCCACCGCATCTATATTAGTTAGGGTCCTGAGGGAGACAAACCACTAATGCATTTTTCAATTTGCATATTTTTTATTTATGCTTCAACAGGCCAAGAGGCCCAATTACAGAAGCGAAATACATCACAAAGCACCCAGATAAAGATAAATTCTTAATCGAACCCGAAACCCTCGGTGTGGGAAGCCGGTGTTATACCCACTGGGCTACGAAGGCCCTGGCAATTTACTAACCCAATAATACTACAATAATAAGGTATAAATAAGAGTAGACACAAGATATTTATACGTAGTAATTTATTTATATTGCATACATACACAATTTAATCGAATTTCACAAAATTTTATTTGTATTGGCGTTTGACATTTATATTGTTTAATAAAATTAACGAACGAAGTCAAACCCATCGTGAAATTTAAAAAAAATATTATTTTATGGAAATTTTTTGGCGTACAGATATTTGAATATTTTGTTTTGAGTGATTGTTAAATGTTTTATGTACGATTTTTTACAGTTTCCGAGGTAAATTCGTAGATCGCCAAAATCATAAGCGTGGAAATAAAACATTTTTTATTTCTCTAGATAAATCCTACGATTGATAATGCCCTCGTAAATTATACGAGTAGAAACAAAAGCAAGTGTTAAATGTACACACATGATTATATATTTACACATAGGATCAACGTATGTGTTAATTAAGATAAATTATAGATCAGAGACGAAACTATTCATATGAGAAACATGTATGGAAGTGTTTTTTTTATAGGATTGCCCGGGGCTTATGACCAGTGTGAGTTGGCTTGAGTGATCATTCTACACAATGCAATCATTCAACAATTCCATCGTAAGAACATCGACAAATTATCAAATGTTCTATATATGTTCCAAATCTAAAAACCTCTCGTTTATTTGAAGGGACTATCCTGGAGACATCTGTAGTCTTTTCTCATGAACTTTTATATTGTGCATTGATTTTGCAGCTGGTAATGATACCTCTGTATTTTAATGTGGATTATTAAGCAATATTCTTTTTAATGTATATATTATACAGATTTTCATTTCATACGTGTGTGTTCATTTGAAATATATTTTTTTAACTAATTTAATTTTTTAATCTTACGCTTCTTACAGAAGCGAAACACATCATAAAACACCCAGGCTTGAGAAAGCCACATAGATTAATTGTGACCTCACTGGGAATCGAACCCGGAACCCTAGGTGTGAGAAGTCAGGCTGGGCTACAAGGGCCGCCATTATCATTTATCACTGTATTATCAACTGGTCAAAACATCAAATTACATAATTTGGTGCTTCACAAGGTAATCGATTATGCCATTTAATTGCGTGCACGCACGATCGTTTATATTCGTACGCATTTCACCTTGATCTACATCGTTGAAGATTTCATCCATTGATTTAGCTTCTCCAGCTTCAGCGAGAACCATAGGAATTCCACAAGTTCCTATGACAAGTCCGAACACCAACTTTTTTTTTAAATGTTCATCAAATATCTCTCTGGGATAACACTTTGCGGCATCACAGCCCATTTTTTTTAGATGTTTTTCCAGAGTTGCGTAGTAAAGATTCCACAAATCTGGAAGGTGCGCTTCTATGATGTCACAGTCCAGTGAAAAGGAAACCATGTAGGAGAGGTCTGTTACTGGGGAAGCGATTCTGATCATTTGCCAGTCTACCAATATCATGTCAGTAACATGACCATCCTGCAAATTTCAAAATAAACACGTTTAGTAGAAGCGAATTTAGTAGAATCAGGATTCATAACATAGCAAATGGATCAAAATTTTTTTTGAATATATGCTTTTAATAAGGGGTAAGAGTTTCACCGCTAGAAGGTAAAAAAAATGGCACAGAGTGATAATGGCTGGAAGAGTTTCTTGGATGAACGGATCTGCCTTAGATCGAAGTTACAAAGCTTAATAAACGAACCAAGCACTCATTGGTGATCGAGTGTCTAGTGAAAATAAGCTCTAATTATTAACTCTTGATAAACTGTCAAAACTGATCGTTTGCATATTTTCCATTTATTTTTACTTCATATAGTTTTAACATGTATTGCCTCTGTTTGCTATATATTGTGTACCAATATGTAACTTGTCGTAGGATGTAAGCTATAAAACGACCAAATTCACTTCATTCTCACATATTTTAATTATTTCAATTTTCTTGCAAAAACTGTGAGGGTGGGATATTTGCGTCAACATTTCCTAGTTTCGACACGGTCCGAGTATAGCATAAACACCATAACCGAATACGAAACATCGGAAACGCGGCACAATGTTCCTAGACCTAACGTTTGACGGAAAAATGAAAGTCAGGGAGAATGAATGATAAAATAAAACATAATAATTTTGTTTGCCCGTCCGTCCGTCCATCTGTCTGTCTGTCTGTCATCGTAAATTCGTGTAACGTCGGTAACTTCTTTATTTTTTTATGAAACGTATTTTTTTTAATTTTTAAAGTCTACTATTTTACGTAATTTTTTTTTTCAATTTTTCTTTTTTTATATATATATATAATATATATATATCTATATATATATATATATATATAAAACCGACATGTAAAAGAACCGTCATTTTTGACGGCTTTACAGCTAGTACTAGAATAAATCTGATTTACCTCATACTCGAAGAGCATGTTGTTATTCCAGCAGTCACCGTGACAAATTATATTGTACGGCTCGGTCAAACTTGCATCTAAACAGTCTTCCAGTTTTTCCCCCAAGTTTTGCGCGAAAGCTTCATATTTTTTTCTGTTTTTATCATTTTTAATCAACGGAAGTACTTGATGACTCATCTGCTGGGTCAACTTTTTAACACTCTCCCCGTAGTTCGCGGTGTGCGCGAGACTGTGAGACAATCTTGAAAACAGTTCCGGGTCCTGTTCCTTCAAGACGAATGAGAATGCGTGCAACCTGGCCAGCTTCTGTATCACCAGCGTGGCGTGATCGTAATCAAACGGCGTCTTTTTATCACGCATGACAAATCCATCGCATACGAGATCATTCATAATCAGCATCTCCTTTAATTCTTCCGTTATCCCCTTATAGAACTTGGCAAACGTTATCCTTTCCTCTGCAGGAATATTGTTTACATCTTGAAGTCTTTCGAAGACAGGCAAGATATTGGTATAAGCAAATATTTCTCTTTTATAAAACGAAATCAATGGACAAGCTTCTCTTGAAATCGGCGAAAGTGTCGCTTTCTTTAAAATCAAATTAATCGCTTTTTGTCTATTATGTTTCACTGGCTTCAGTTTTATCCGAGTCATTTCTCCCAAAAAGTTGTCGCCCGTAAAGTCTTGTTTTTCCACGTTTATTTCATAATCTGTAAGGTCAGCGTCGATCGCGATTTTTTCAACGATTTTTTGAATATCATCGCCGAGCGCCGCAGGGTCGCAGGCCTTCGCAGATTCGGCTGGCATCTTTTTCAGTGTTTACAGCTCGCGATAAAATCAAAATTATTACTGCTCGTGATTTTGCCGTGGGTGCCCTATTATATGCCGAAATAAAAATAAGCGTATTTAACTTAGATAAGTTAAGTTGTTTGGATAGCGTCGTTTATTTTATCTTTATGAATACAGATGACAATCGAATAAATGTGCACAAAGAGAATTTATACCGATGCCTCGGTTTCCATGATGAATTTGCATATTTATTTCGAACAATGCTAAATTTTATCTTTGCTAATTTAGTGACAATAAATCTTTACGAATGTCTTTCTCTTCCCCGAAAAATAAATTATATTAAACCACTGACAAAAATGAAAATTGATCTAATGCTCATTTGTTTTCAAACATTTTTAATAACTACGTATATAATATTTTTATTAACGTAATTATACAGCGAGAAATGACGTTAAATACACCATTATTACAATAATGATCGATAATTTGTAATGAAAACATTAAAGATAATAATTTATTTAATAATTAGGTACACCATTTTATACAGAAATGATTTTATTTAATAATTCCATGACTTCACCTCAACCAGTCTACAATACAAATTTTATAACTTGTTATAAAGACATTGATATTTATAACAATTTATAAATATACATATGTAAAAATTTGTATACAACCGAATTTTTTCATATCTTAATTAAGTCACGTTGGTTTTATTAATTTATATGACAGTTACACCTGATAATGATAGGAACTTCTCTTCAAGAAACTATACTAGTGACAAATAAGTCAATGTGTATGTATTATAAAACATAATTTAGTAAAAATTAATTTATTTTACTAAACTTAATTTAAATTTTAACTTTTTAGCGCAACCATAGGAGCAATGTCACACAAAACGATACACAGCGAAACACAAAGACAGCGGGCGATACCACATACTAGACACGCGCGCCGAGCCTGAATTTGCCAGCGGCGGCGTGCCGGCCTGAAACGGCCGGCGGCGGCGGCGCGCCGCGGCGTGGCTCATTTTTTTAGGGGATATGTTTTTTTAAGGAATGTTTAGATGTCGTGGAAAAATAGAAGCAAAAATATTCAAATCAAGGAATGTTCTATTATAAAGTTTTCGAATGCAAGTTTTAGGTGCAAAGAAAACCATGCTTTGATTCAAGATCACAGTTTTCTTTGCATAATTCATAATTGTCATGTATGAATATGATCTTGTTAACTCTCACGGGGCTCATTTCATGTCTTATGAGGTTTAATTTTGTATTTTTTTAAATTAATCTGGCTTTTAAGTTATATGTTGTGATTTTATCCTTATGCTAATTACTTTGGACACTATGGATTTTGCATTCATATTTTGTACTATAGCATTTTTTGGACTGACTGGTGCCTACCGGACTGTCTCCAGTCAAGCACTCCCAATCCTGGCGGGCGTGCTCTCTGCCGATCTCGAGGTCCTTGAGGCTTGCGCCTGTCGCAGATTGCTGAGGGGCCTGGAAATAGTCTACTTTGGTAGAACTCTCAGGCCCCTGGAAAACGAGCGACCACAGGCGTTGGAAATGCGTGTTAGGCTAATAACGTTAGAAGTATGGCAAGACAGATGGGACACCGCCACCGCCGGCAGATGGACACACTCCTTCCCGAGGGTGAGGGTTAAAGAAAGAAACTTGAGTTTTTCCGGAGGTTATTTTCCGGCTCTAGACCACTATACGGTACAGATGCTTTCGGGCCATGGAGAGTTCAGATCTAAAGTCCATGATCTTGGACTCTCCGCTCATCCATGGTAGGTACACCTATGCCAGAGAGCTAGAGTGCTCCAGACTCCGGGGCATATCCTCTGGGATTGAGAACTCTTGATGGATGCTAGATACGATATGCGTGTTGGAATATTCGGGCCACATGACACTGGTCGGCGTGTCATAAACGCCGATCTTGTTAGGAATGAAAGAAACTTTGAATGCCTCCCTGAGTTTGTTAGGGTGTGGGTGTCCCGTTGGGAACTCCTTAGGGCGACTACTCAATATGAATCCGAATAAAAATATCCTGCCGAAAATGGGTGGCGAAAACGTATGGGCGATATGTCAGCCATTGCTCATAGAACGGCCCTGGGTGTGTGGTGGGTCCCCTCTTCTCTCACCGGACTCAGCCGAGACCTTTTGGCATTTACAAAAAACTGAAAACACACGCTCGCTGGGTATGCTGGTAGCTGGAATTGCCAGCACAGCTCTAGCGAGCGGGTTGAGCCACGGAAATGCTTTTTTTCTTTCTTTCCAGTAGATAAGGACCTTGGACAACTTCTACATCTTCTGATCTCGTAGTAGCCAGGTACTTCCAACATTATTGTGAAATTTCGGCGTCTTCTGAGTCTAAATCTGTGTTGCTGCTATATTTCTTGGAAAGTTTGGATAGCAAGGCTTGTTCAGAAGATGCACTTGCAACAAGTTCAGAGTCAGAAGTAGCTGCTGATATATCTTCAAATCTTCTTGTTACTAGATCTGTTGCTTTCACTTGTTTTTCAATGTAGTTTGCCAGAAACGCGGCGCGCGTGGTATTTTTATGCTCCATGTAGTTGTCAATTTCACTCAATCTCAGGTACACTTTTGATTCCATCGCCAGTTATGAGATCGTGCAACCCGTGCCCTAAGCTGTCTTCTTATCTGGCTGTCTTATATAGCCCTTTTAATATTTGATCCAGAATCTGTAACGGTATGGATTTCTTTGCCATTCAGGCTTTAGACCTGTGGTGGCCAAAGACGCGTATATAAACACGTGTAATGAGGTACCACATACGCTGACATCGAGCACGGCAGACCGTTACCCTCGATACAGAGGTCGAGGCAAAAGCGCTGAGCACAACGAACAAGGCGACAATGTAAGCCGGACCAATGACCGAGTACAAAGGCGACGTATAGCAGAGGGCATGAAGAGCGGATAAACTCACCTTGCTGATCCAGACAAAATATCCAACACGCACTACCGAGTAAAGACGAAGTCATAACAAACCCAATCTCTTTGTTCACATTCACTATAAAAACTGTAATCTCCAGAGCAGACTATCTCACATCCCCAGTGAACGGCTCGTATAGCGGAAGCCCTTGCCGTCATACCTTCGAACGTCACGCTTTCACTTATAACCTTCGTACCTACTGTATTCTTTATAACTTTTACTTTTGCAATTCAATAAATTCTGTAAAACCATCGTGACTTTACATCATCAACACCGCTTCAACTCATCCTAAACCGGAGGGCTCATCCACCTCCACAGACCTTTTTGCATAATTTAATCCATAAAAACAGATGAAACAGTTTTAAAAAATCTAAATTTAAGGTGTTTCAAAAATGTAACACCCAAAATCGGCGCGCCGATTGGCTTGACTCGGCGGCGGCGGCGTGGCCCAAGGGCGGCGCGGCGCAGCGGCGCCGGCGCGGCGCGCATGTCTACCACATACTAAAAGCATATGCACCTACGTGCGGAATTTTCTGATGACATATTTAAAAATATCATAATATTGCCAGATTAGTGAAGGATTTGGCATTTACACTGTAGAGATTATTCATGATGATCATTGAATTGGGTTAAAACCATAAACTCTGTTACCTATATGTGGGTTTAATAATAATTTTATTATATTTAACTAATTAGTTTCGGGAATTTTTACATTTCTTTTTTTACGTTTTTTTTCGTTTTTTCGTATTTTTACATTTCTTCATGATTTTAAAACGTTTTTTATTCATATAATGAGATGATTAATACATTAACTCTTCAAACATTTTTACGTTTCTTCATGATTTTAAAACGCTTTTTATTCATATAATGAGATGATTTTAAACAATATATTGTATTTACTCTCGTACTTTGACTCTTCAAACATTATTTGAATGTTTAGTAAAAATAAAAAAATGTCCATATCTGCGGTGAATATGGACATGTAATAAAAAAAAATATATATTAAACTAACGTAGATGTAAAAAGTTAATATTTTTCACCTAATTTGATCTCTTCTTCGTCTTTTCACTACTGGGTATAGGCCTCTTCCTTATTTTTCCATTTTTCCCTGTTTTTGGCTAATTGTAGCCATTTCTTTCCCCCCACAGCGACAATATCATCGGCCCATCTCTTTTGAGGTCTTCCGATGCCTCTTTTATTTTCCCAAGGTCTCCATTTCAGAACTCTGGGAGGCCATCTTGATTTGTCTCTCTCATCTTAATTTGTCATCTCTCATCCTAATTTGATATTATATATTAATGACATTCGACAACTCTGTACAACTGTTGACCTACGTTGATGATATAGACATAATTGCATATGTAATGCATGTATAAAACCTTCACAGTTCTTCCAGAAACATGGATCTTATAGTAAATCAACAGAAGAGCAAATAATGATGCCAACGAACCCCAATACACTAATGTGAAAGACAAAATTTCGAAACGGTACCAATTCTTCTTCTTCTGCTTCATCTAGGACTGCGTCCTGTCATTGCTCGGAGCCTGTTCCTGGGATACAGATGTCCAGCTATCTTGCCATCTTTTATGCGGTCTTCCTGGGAGTCTGGTACCAGACGGCAGCATGTTCGCTGCTATGCTCACTACTCTCTCAGAACAAGCTCTCTCCACATGATCTCTCCAGTAACGTCTTCTAGATCTTCCCCATTGGACAATATCCTCGACGTCACAAGTCCTTCGTATTTCGGAATTCCTCACTCGGTCTCGGATTGTCAGTCCCGCAATGGGTCGGAGAGTCTTCATCTCAGTTGTTCTTAGGAGATTTTTTGTTCTGATAGTGTCAGCCCTTGCTTCGATACCGTACGTCGTGATTGGGCGGACACAGGTCTTATATATCTTCACTTTGCTCTCCTTGAGCATATGTTCGTTACCAATTCACATACATTAATAACATATGGGAATCGCATACTGAACGCAAAACGCTATTATTTCAACCTTCAAAATCAGTTAAAATGACTACTCTTCGGAAACAATAAAAGTTTAATTTTAAGACACATGTGGAGAGAAGATTGAGTTCTTTTTGAAAGGAAAATGTTGAGGGGAATTTTAAGACCGGTTCTAGACAGTGGACTTTGGCGTTTGTGCTACAAATTAAGGAGCTAATCGAAACTAAATTCATAAAATTGGAAAAACTCCGGTGGTTGAGTTCCGTGCACCAAAGCGCGAAGTTATTCATATTCGAATTTTAATATACCACTAGCCGTACGCCAGTGAAAAAATCACAGGACATAATAACACGGATTAGTATCCAAATACTTAGGGATTGAATAGGGATTTTCATTATTACAATACAAGAGGAAGCGGCAACATAAGACTTCCGAAGATAAAGAAAAACACCTCACAAAATTGTATGATGTACAAAGGTCTAAGAATCTTCGATAGCCCGCCAAAATAAATTCAAAACACAGTGAATATAGGGAGGTTTAAAAAGGGGTGCAAAAATTTTATTGTAAAAACTTTTCAATGACTAGATGGAATGCAATATGTTTGGGTGAAATCACGTATTAGCCCACACAACATCGTGTGTGGAACTAAATAATTAAGATAAATAAATAATTTTTAGCTGAAAATTCATGAATAGAAAACCATTTGTTTTTTTAACTGACTTTATTTGTTTAAATCTAAAACATAATATTATAAAATATATATAAAAATGTCAAGTTCGTGTAGTTTGCATGTTGTCTGAGCCGCCCGCTGATCGCATGTCACACTCTAATTATCTAAAAGTTTAATTCCAGCAAGTTACGGACTTTGTGGACCGACAGTCATGCAGACATTCGAAATTAGGATAGATGATAATGTTTTGTCACTTTTCCAAAAAATTCGCTAATGAAGTATCATGCTTCTTTCTGCAAGAGATATTGACTTACTAACATTAGGAAGTTGACTAAACGAATCTTTGCTTTCTCTTGTAATATAAAAAAATATTTTAAATTATTTAAAATGAACTGGAATCATGAATTAGTTCTTAAATTCATAGGTATATATATATATATTTTTTTTTTTGAACGTTTTAGTTTAAAATATGCATAATATTTTATAGAATAATTAATAATTAGGGAATGAAATAAAATAAATCTTTAAAATATATAAATGTTTAACTTTACATAAAACAAAATACCATTATCTGAAATTAAAATAAAATTCACGCGATGTTTAAAGATACAAAACGAATTATAATAATCCACATAAATGTGTTTCTGTAAAGTAAGTTACAAGCATCTGAGATAAGTAACACGTTTTTAAAAATAAATTAATTCACTGAATATTTAAATAAATATTATAATAAAAAATAATATTCTCACTACTTTAAAACATTGCTTGTGCTATAAAAATAGGATTTTGGATTTTTTGTTGAAGGAGACTCTTGCCTGTTGTATTCTGCTTATGATATCTGCCTATGAGCGGCCATCTTGGGAAATTTTGCTACCAAATATATGAATTCTTTCACTTGTTTGATAGCGAAGCCACTCAATACAACGACCATGCACTTTGTTTTGTCTTTGTTTATTTTCATGTTGTGTATTTATCTACCAAAACATTTTCCATCTTTCTCAGAGCCTCGTTCAATTCTTGTTCCGACTTCGCAAGCAGTGCATTATCGTCGGCATATCTAATCATGTCAATTTTTTGTCCTTGGATTCTCACGCTGGGCCAATCTCTCATTTTTTCTCTCACCTCGTCGATAGCCTGTTGTATGTAGCTTGATAAGGAAAATTAGATGTACACATAATAGTATTGTATATATGTTACAAAGAGTTAAATTTCAATAATGTATACATTAAAGAGTATACGTATACATTACCGAAATTTACACTTTGTAACATATACAATACAATTTATTTTAGAATATAATCTAATTATATGTACAACCAATATTCGAATATTATTAATGAAGAATGACGACGTTTGACAACATTGAGAAGATAAGACAGAATCGCTGGAGGAGATAAAGAGAATATAAAGACAGAATCACTAAAGGCGATACCAATTAATGCATTCCAGAAGTGCTTCGAAGACCGAAAGAAGCGCTGGCATAGATGTATTTTATATGATGGGGTCTGCATGAAAGGGAAACCATTAATATTAATTAATTAATAAATATTAAAAAAAATGAAAATTCCACCTATATTTATACCAACCATATTGAGTCCACACAGTGAAGAGTACCCACCACATACATAGGGTAGTTTTATGAGCAATAACTCCCATATTTCTTGTTATACACCAACGTTAGGTTTGAGAAGTGAAGTACTTAATTACATTGAAGCATGACTGTTATTTATTTATTTATTTATTTAATGTTTATGGAAGACCAACAGCACAAAAAAAAAGCATAGAAAACATTGATACAATATAGATGGCCAATTACAGGTCTCCACATTTAGAAATATTTCAGTAATGATAAATATTTATGATATACTAAGGCATATTAATTAAATAGAAAGAAAGAATAAAAAATTTAAACAAACAGAAATATGTCAGTAATGATAAATATTTATGATATACTAAGGTATATTAATTATATAGAAAGAAAGAATAAAAAATTTAAACAAACAGAAATATGTCAGTAATGATAAACATTTACGATATACTAAGGCATATTAATTATATAGAAAAAAAGAATAAAAAGTTTAAACAAACAGAAATATGTCAGTAATGATAAATATTTATGATATACTAAGGCATATTAATTATATAGAAAGAAAGAATAAAAAATTTAAACAAACAGAAATATGTCAGTAATGATAAATATTTATGATATACTAAGGCATATTAATTATATAGAAAGAAAGAATAAAAAATTTAAACAAAAGAAAAAGAAACTTAATTATTACGTGGAAAAAAATTCAGCACTCAAAATTTTTCTTAATCTTGTGTGGCTGCACTCGAACAGATCAATATCCAATAATCTTATCAGTTTATTGAATGCATCGCATACCCTCAAGAAATATGAATTCCGACGATAGTTGGATGAGGTAAAATCAATGTGAAAGACTGGATTGTGTCTACGAGATCTACAGGGAACATGGAATTTTAGTCTATTTAATAGTTCAGGACAGTCGACGTTGCCTGATACAATTTTTAGTAGGTACATCAAATCACCTATTTCCCGACGTCTGTATAACGGTAGGATGTGATATTTTTTGCATGAACTGTCATAATCGTCAGAAACGCAATTGAATTTAAAGTTGAGAAAACGAATAAATTTTTTTTGAATTTGTTCCAACCGATTTACATAGATCATATACTGGGGGTTCCATACTTGCGTTGCATACTCGAGTTTGCTTCTGACAAAAGTGCAGTAAAGTACTTTCAATGTCTTTACACACTTAAAATCTTTAGACATTCTCATGATGAAACCTAAAACCCTATAAGCCTTACTTATAATAGAATCGATATGTTCATCGTATAATAATTTTCTATCATTGATCACCCCTAAATCTCTGATTGATGTAGCTGTTTCTAATTGTTCTCCTTTTAATATATAGTTAAATGGTATTATATTTTTTTTGCGTGTGAAAACTACACAAGAACATTTTGAGGGATTCAAATCAAGTTTATTTAATCTACAATAATTATCTAACCGTAGCAAATCATCTTGTAGATCGAACGAATCGTAAATACTAGAGATTGGTTTAAAAAATTTCATATCGTCAGCAAAAATTAGGACATTAGAGTGACGAAAGCAATCGTGAATATCGGAAATGAAGATTATAAACAACAATGGCCCCAGCAGTGATCCCTGGGGTACTCCGCTGGGAACTACAACCCAACTCGACATGTAATTGCTTACTACCACAGCCTGAGTTCTATTATCGATGTAGGATGCAAACCATCTTAGCAAGTCACCACGTATTCCGGCCAAGAAAAGCTTATTAATCAACAGATGATGATCTATTCTATCAAACGCCTTACTATAATCAGTATAGATCACATCTGTTTGAAGTCCTTTATCCATTTTATCAGTTAGAAAGTCATTAAAGAGGATTAGATTGGAGACGGTTGATTTCCCTTTGATGAATCCGTGTTGATCTGGATGAAAGGAGTGATGAAGAGCTGCATAGACTTGATCGTATATAACCTTCTCGAAAACTTTAGCAATTGTGCACAATTTAGAAACAGGTCTATAATTTGCGACATCAGATTTCGAGCCTTTTTTATGAATTGGCGTAATAAATGCCGATTTCCAGATATCTGGCACAAATCCATCCTTAATAGAATTTTTAAATAAAATTGTTAGAGGTACAGCAATTATATCAGCACATTTAATTAAATATATTGGTGGTATTTGATCAGGTCCAGCAGATTTATTTATATCAAGATGCTTTAATTGATTTATTATGTTCGATTTACTGACTTTTATTGATGAAATGAAACAATCGGTGATTGGTTCGTAATTGGACAGAGAATTCGTATTTTGAGTACTTGAAGAGGGATTTGAAAACGTAGAATAAAAATAATCGGAAAAATAGTTACATATGTCGGATCCTGATGTGGCAGTATTGAGACCGTATGTCATATTACTTGGCAGGTTGAATGATTTAGATTTTGATTTAATAAATGACCAGAACGTTTTGGGGTTACGTACTACAGACTCCTCTATTTTAGAGATGTAATTCAAGTAACATTCGTTTTCCAATGACTTGGCTCTATCGCGTAAAATATTAAAAGATAATTCGTCAGATTTATTGCCATAAATTTTAAATTTACGAAAGTACTTGAATTTTTCTCTGATAATTTTTTTGAGTACCGCAGTGTACCAAGGAGGGAAATTATCAAAATTTCCCGTCTTGCATGGTACGCATTTGTCGCGGATAGTGTAAAGTACCTGGTAAAATGATCTCAATGCTTGCTCAACGGGCTTATCCGCTAGCAATAAATCCCAATCAATCTTGTTTAGTTCATTATTAATAACCTCAAAGTTAGCACGATGATAACAATATTTCGTTCGAGGTGCTGGTTTCAGTGAATGTAAGTCAATAAAATTAGCCGTTATTGTCAATGGTTTGTGGTGGGGATGTAACATATATTTTGCAAAAAAAAAATTTATGTGGCAAAATACTATGTCATGTTAAAATCTGAAAAATATGATAATAATTGTGATAGGAAAATTATGAGATCTTTAAAGATATAATTTAATTGTACATTTTTTCAAAATATTACTTTGAAATTTACGGTACGTAAATGTCATGTTTCAATGTTCTCACTGCACGCCCCTGACGCATATATGTATAATACTACTGCAGTTTGTGTTATTGCTGTATATTATAATACCTTACCTATATTGATGTAAAAGCCCTAAAGGGCTTTATTATGTTAAATAAAATTTAAAAAATAATAATAATCGGCCCACACATTCGCCACCCAATTCGGCATTTTTTTTTGCTAAAGTGGTCATCCTCTCCACTTGAACTCCTATGAGTACAAGCGGCGCGGGGAGGCGTTTACACAAAACCCCTTCACTGTCTACTAGATACAAGGATGGGAAGGTAAAAGCCATAGTTTATTTGGTTTTAACAAGTTTACATTAACATCTATACGTGGAATGCAGTGATGTTGTATCCACGCAGAATGATTTTGCATATAAGATCACGGAACTACGTAAATGAAAAATCGATATTTTAATTTATATAAAAAATGATTAATGTTTTCTGTTCAAAATTTAATTATAAAGATAATAATGTTTTCGATGCTAATGCATCATCTTCAGTAATATTACAAATACTAAAACTTAAGGCTAAAGGACGGTGTGAGGGGTGGGGCCGAGATTGGAGTCCTTTATTCTTATGTTTGGTATAAGTAGTATTACTGAAGAGGCGCATTAGCATCGATAATGTTCATATCGTTGTAACACGAATAAATAATGAAAGTAAACTATGTTAATAAAAAAACAAATTTTTAATATAGTTTAAAATAGCCTTTCACAAAGTTACACAACAAAACTTTGAAAAACAATATTTAAATTGTCAAAAAACTCAATGTCAAACGCCAATTGCAACATATTCAAAATGTATTTTAAATGTTAATTTCTCGAGAGTTATCAGTTATGAGTGTTCTTCGTTTTGATATTGTTACGTGTACTTGGAACCCAAGTACGTGTTGTGAATATGAACAGAACCTGTCAGTCACCTGTTTGGACCATTAAACTATATAATCTGATGCTTCACAAAGTAGTCGATTAAACCATTTAATCGCGTGGATGCCCGATCGCTTATAGCTGTGTGCGTTTCATCCTGGTCCGCTTCATTGAAGATATCTTCCATTGGCCTAGCTTCTCCAGGATCGGCGAGAGTCATAGGAATTCCACAAATTCCGAAAAGGAGTCCAAACCCCATAAGTTTTTTGATATGTTCATTGAAAATCTCTTTGGGATAACACTTTTCGGCATTACAGCCCATTTTACGTATGTGTTTTTCTAAAGTTGCGTAGTAAAGATCCCACAGATCCGGAAGGCGCGCTTCTAGGAGGTCTTGGTCCAGCGAAAAGGCAATCGTGTACGCGAGGTCTGTTACTGGAGAAGCGAATCTAACAATTTGCCAGTCTACGAACACCACTTCAGTCACGTGATTATTCTGCAAAGTCAAATAAACATGTACATACTCAGACGCTTTATTTATGTAATAGAATTATTTTTGTAATCGTCATGTAAGGACAGCGACTGTGAGTATTTCTGGTAGGATTAAGGTTTAACTTGGCTTTTAGTTGGTTTAAATCATAGATTTTTACGAACAAGGGTTGTTTGAGGAAAGCGAAAAAATCTACGCTTTAAACGAACGATTTCTATAACCCAAGTCGATACGCCCAACCCTTAGTGGTGTCTACATCAAAAATGTGCGTGTATTGTTCTTGATGGGAAATTAAATGCATCGAGACAATGAAATAGTAGTGGGCAGTCTTTCCAGTGATACCCGAGAGGCCAACAGCACGCTCACGAAATAATCAAATTTTGAAATAAATGAATTCGTTAAAAAAAATTGACACGTGAAAGGAAAATAACATCAATTTTAAATGATTTCTTCAAAAAGAGCGAGCATGATTTTATGGTAACATTATTAATATATTTAATGAAAATATACTTTGTTTTCACCACTTATTTATTGAAAATATCGACATGTTTAAGGGCCAATAGTTCGTTTGGATAGAATATTCGCTAATAAATTCAAAATCAAAAATCTAAGTAAAGGCACTTAAAAAATAGTATATGGGAAATGAATAGATATTTAAATACTTACACGAAAACAAATTTAAAAGATAACTATAACTATAGAAGTGACCTAGTTATTTATAATATTCAATTAAATATTATGGTCATTTTTCAGAAATTTCTAATTTATCCAACCTGTAAAATTTATGGGTAAAATTTGTATACCCTTATGAATATCAAAAGAATGATCCATAATCAAAAGTTGATTCACAAATTCGGAATAATGATTGCTACTTAAACACCTTAAGTTGTTAAAAGTTAAACTGTTAGTACTTAATTATTTATTCATTTCCCATATTTTTTATTTTTTTTTGTCTATACTTTGTGTTTTAATTTGTTAGTATAGTATACATTATGATTTAACGAAGAGACCATTAGCCCTGAAATATGTTGATATATATGAAATATATTGATTTTTATATAATAACTAAGTGGTGAAAACAAAGTATAATTTTATTAATAAAATTGATTTTGTAACTGTTTTTACTAACTTTTACCTGTCTGATTTAGAATTTTTAAAATATTTTCTTGAAAAAATGAGTAATTGATATCAGAGTAGGTTCTTACTTTTTCCAGATATAAGATACTCATGTACAGATAAATAATTGTTCGATAATTTCATTATCTATGACGTGAGCTAACCAACTTTTTGCAGTAACCCGACGATATTAGAATATAACTAATTTACCTCATACTTGAAGAGCATGTTATTATTCCAGCAGTCCCCGTGACAAATTACATTGTACGGCTCGGTTAAGCTCGCATCTAGATAGTTTTCCAGCTTCTCTCCCGGGTTTTTAGCAAATGTTTCAAATTTGGCTCTGTTTTTTACATTTCCAATTAATGGAATTATTTTTTGACTTAGCTGTCGATTCACTGTTTTAATGCCCTCCCCGTAGTTCGCGGTATGCGGGAGACTGTCAGATAATCTTGAAAACAGTTCCGGCTCCTGTTCTTTCAACACGAAAGAGAATGCGTGCAACCTGGCCAGATTCTGAATCACTAGCGCAGCGTGTTCATAATTAAATGGCGAATTTTTATCACGCAGAACGTATCCATCGCATATGAGATCTTTCATAATCACCATCTCCTTAAATTCTTCCGTTATTCCCTTGTAGAACTTGGCAAACGTCATCCTTTCCTCGACTGGAATACTGTTTACTTCCTGGAGTCTCTCGAAGACGGGCAAGATATCGGTATAAACAAATATTTCTCTCTTGTAAAACAAAATGACTGGACAAGCGTCTCTTGAAATCGGCGAAAGTGTCGCTTTCTTTAAAAACAAATTAATCGATTTTTGTCCATCACGTTTCACTGGCGTCAGTTTTATCCGAGTAATTTCTCCCATGTAGTTGTCTCCCGTAAAGTCTTGTCCGTCCACTTTTATTTCAAATTCTTTAAGGTCAACTTCGATTGCGATTTCTTCAACGAGTTTTTGAATATCATAGTTGAGCGCTCGAGGAGCGCGAGCCTCCGCAGATTCGGTCGACATCTTAATTAAACAGTACCACTCCCGATAGAACCTAAATTACTACTATTCGTCATTTCACTGTGGGCGTCCTAATATACGCCGAAATACATTTATCACTTTGACATTTTTAATTAAGATAAGGTCAGTTGTTTCGACAATGTCGTAAATTTTATCTTTATAGATGCGGATGACAAAATTGAATAATAATATAGCAGTCTTAGTCTTCATGATGAATGTGCATATCTGTTACGCATAATGTTGACTATAATCTTTGCTAATTTAATGATAATAAATCTTTACTAATGTATTTATCTTTCCAATAAAAGAAATTTTATTACATCACTGTAAAAAATAAAGTTTACGTTAAAACCATTTGTTTTCAAACATTTTTACTAACTACCTATACAATATTTTAAATAATATTATAACACAGCGAAGGACGACGTTAAAAATAACGATAGGTACAATAAATCGATACTTTATAATAACAACAATAAAAATAATATTTTTTAATAATTATATAATTTTACGTCCAAATGATTTTGTTAAGGAATTCAATGACTTTCCACTCTCCTGGCCTACAATACTCAAAATTAGTTTAGATACGTTTTATTTAACTCTAAAATCACTAAACACGAACATAACTGGAGCAGTGGTATATGATTCAGACAAATTTCGCACTAATCACTCGTCTGTGGAACGCTTTATACTCGTCTTTAAAGAATATTCTCACATCTATAATCGCACTTATTCACTTAATACCAGGTATGTATTTTCTTTATTTATCGCTGGTCAATATTCGCACTGAATCGCCTGCTTCCTGTTTCGTTCATTTATCTCTGACTTTGCTTCTATCAAAACAACTGTTACGTGTCGCGGTTATGTCACTCTTTCAATAAGGAATACCATTTAATGAGATATTTATTTTCTATAATAAATCTTTTTTAATGATGTTCCCCTGTATACATACTCAAAATATTCTGAACATTGATATTTTATCTAAGATAATTTTTTTAAATAAAAAAAAATGGAGATGCGAACGCGGAATACGTGTCACATCAATATTCTTACTGTTTTCAAATTAAGCTAAACGCTTGTACTATGAAAATAGGACTAACTTGCTGGTCTGGAGTGAGATTCAAACCCGCTACCTTTAGATCACGAGACGAGAATCCTAACCACAAGACCAACAAGCTACTAAATTGATATGGATTTGTTGTGTAACATGTAACACCTAATGATAAGAGAGGCTGCTCTTCTCCAAATTATTATAGTGACAAAATAAATCAATGTGCGTGTATTACAATATTCAATTAAGTGTGAATTTATTAATTTTACTTTCCTTAACGTTATTACGGATACTGGAAAAGGTGTTGTGTCATCTACTAAAGATAAGTCAGAAATATTTAAAAAAATGAAAACTTTAATGTCGCTTATCTCTTTAACTGTTGACATTTCACCCACAGAATAGAGAATATTTTTTATTCAAAATTTAATAAAGAAGACTGCTATGAATTTTTTGCTACTAGCTAAAGGAAACCCTGTTGAATACCTCAATTATTTCTACAGGATGCGCAGTTGGAAGAATTTTGTTGACTTTTGTGTTGTGATATCTATTTATCGAATCTAATCTATTTTTTTCTCCATTTTCTATTCCCCTATAAAAGCTCAGAACTGTTTGTCCATTGAATTAGAGATAGAAAGAGCTTAGTTCCATTCCATTCTCCGCAAATAACAGATAACCAACACTTCGCTCAGCATCAACATCTAATACAAATAGGTTATCTGAAGTAAATCGCGTCTACAAAACTAATTTCGGTGATCGTGCTTTCGCGGTGGCTGGACCAAAGTTATAGAACAAACTACCTAATAAAATGAGACAAACAGACAGCTTACCAGAGTTCAAAAAACAACTTAAGACGCATTTATTTAGACAATCCTATAAAAACCTATAGAATCTGACCACACCAACACTAGCTAATGTTTTCCACTCCTAGTGTGCTCTCCGCGAAAACACCTAATTCTTTCAGGTACTCCCAACTATTATAGTATAAAACATTAATTCCATTTCTTGCATGCCACCTAGTGAATAACTAACAGTAAATAAGTTTTTTTAGCAGTAAGTTGTTTTGTAAGATAATTTTCTGTGTAAAGCGCCCTTGAGGTGAGTATTCGCGAAAACGGCGCTATATAAATTATCCAAATATTATTATTATTAGTTGTGACATTCGTAGCGATTCTCACAACAGCTTTCGAACGGAAGATGTCTCTGATGTGGATTTTTTTTCATTCGGATACTGATAGTCTAATTCTATTCCATAAAATAATATTGAGAACATGCAGCACCTGACAATTTAATTGTATGCAAACAGACAAAGTAATAAATTACCCCAAAAATATGAAATACCAATTAATACCTGCACTCAAAACAAGGGCGTATACAAAATTGGTACTTATTCTAACGTCTTTCTAATCACTGTATTTGATTCTTTTTTCACTATTTTACAAATAGGTTTAAGCTGTCCTACATACTCAACGCGTTCAAGTAATTTATTTTACCCAAACTTTGGCAGGACTAACTACTTAAAACACTGCTTTGTAACTCGTTCCACTTCAAAATACAATCTGTTAAATTCTACAAATAACCTAGACATTTTTATTGACATTTTGCTTTTATTTAAAATGAAACTGCGTAATCCCATTTATGATTATTGAAATAAATTTAGTACTTCTTTAATTAAATCCCATTCCCTCCCTCTTCCCACCCTTCCCATTTTATGCATTATCATAATTTAAATCTTTGAAATATTTATTATTTATCACATATTCTTTATCATTTTTTTACTTCACTGGTCATGCTAAATGTATATTTTTTTGATATTATGTAATTTTTTTTATAACATTGTACTGTATGTTTCCCAAAATAAAATAAAAATAAAAACAAATATGAACTTTTATTTTTATATAGATGTCGCTGCCATCTGGTTAAATTAGCGGTAATTGGACGCATAGGCCGTTCATTAAACGCCGGCTTCCAATTAAATGGCTGAAGGACAACTAGCCAAGTCATTGAGCGCAACGTTTATCCAGGTGGCTGAACGTCGTGTAGTCGTTTAATTAAATTTGATATCGAGGAATTTGTGATTTTTGGTTAGGTTAGGTTAGGTTAGGTTAGGTTGAGTTAAATTAGATTTGAATCACTTGGCTGTCTTGATCAGTCATCTTCATAGGGCTGACTTTCAATACGCCGAGTTGTTGAACGTTGAGTGATTCTAGTTTAATTAACTATCGGCCTGGGCATCCAATTGAATGCCATTACGGCCTAGTTAATTACCTGGCTAATTTAACCAAATGGCTGCGACATATATACAAATTTACTATGGAGTATACTAATATTACAGGTTGAAAATCTCTGGATTGTATAGAATCAGGATCTTCATTATTTACCAAGAAGTTGCTGAATAAACAGAGAAGTTTAAATAATATGTAGTGTTTATTTGTTGATGGGTCATTAGAGAAGTATAAAAAACATCATAACTCAGAGAATTTTGAGTGTGGCGATTCGTTTAGATTTAGTTTATAAAGGTATTTTATTATTTTTAATTTTGTAAATCTCATAATTTTCAAAAATTAAATTTAGTTAATTTAGAAAATACCGTTATTTTTCAGATTTCAATGTTGAATACTACGGATTAACCTGAGTCTTTTACCATAGACCTCGGTCTAGTTAAGAAGACAGTGAATATTTTTAACATTAAACTAAAAAACAATAATGTACTTCACTGAAAGATTAAAGAAATGGAATGTAAAAGTATACAAATCTGCACTCACTGTGTGTGCTTAAATAAATAATTAAATTTGGTGCCGTTCTTTTATTTATTTATTTAATTATTAACACCTTTCAGAGCTTTTACAAACAATAAGGTAAAGTATACATTAAATTAATGAATATTTTAAACCAGGCGCGTGCAGTGGGAACAAGAATCGTGATTTTTATTTAACCATATATTTGGGAAAAAAAATCTAAATTAAATATTTATCTGTCAGAATATTAAAAGCTGCATAAAATGTAAATCATTGTGATTTGAATATTGCGAGATATATATCTTATTTCGGTTTCTTTTCAAAATATATGCTTAGGAAAAAGTCATGCTTCTTGTTCCCACTGCACGCCCCTGCTTTAAACAATAGCTGCAGTTTCCAAGGTAAATCCTGCGTGACTTTTAGTTACGCGAGATGGAACATGCAAGCAAATACGTTCTAAAGTTGAGGACAATCGATTGTTCCGTTTATTAATTTGTGTAAAAAGAGAATGTTCGTCTTTTTCTAGTCTTTAAGTTTATCAAGAAATCAAAAAGATCTCAGAATATTGTTACTCGACAGCATGTTAAAAAGCTTATAATTGATAGATCTATGAAACTTATATTACTCATGTGAACTGTATTATCATGAGAAAGTTTTGTGAAAAAGATATAAATTTCACGCGTATAAAACATTTTAGTGCATTATAT